>JAHBCN010003034.1:0-81046 GCA_019359885.1 Listronotus oregonensis | reverse complement strand
ATCCTTTGAGTTCAGTTAGAGAGGCCCCGAATTTCCCCGCTTTCTTCGTTCCTTTATTCCTAGAGTGTCAAGACTATGGAACCTACTGCCCACAGAAGTTTTTCCTTCTCCTCCCAATCTCCAAAATTCAAGTCCCGTGTAAACAAATTCCCCTCTCACCACACTGAAGACACCCACGGTACGTTAGTACTTAGGCATCAGCCTTCGTTGACTGTCCCAAGATAAAAAACAAAAAAAAATTAAATATTTTTAAGTAGAAGCGAAAAACGTATTACATTCGTGGACAAAATTCATTTTGATGTGTTTGCCACTTTTTACCATCTTATTACGTTTACCGGGTGGTGCATCGCCAGACTGGCCATAGGAAATCCCATGTAAATTTTGATACGTTGAAATATTGGCTCTCCTATTGAATTTACAACAAAATTGTATATAACTATTTTGAAGACGTTGATAAGATTAGCTCACATTCTGAATTTCTTTTTTTTCTGATAAGGCAAATAAAAGTTATTTAAGAAAAACTATTTGTAAAATCGTTGCATACCTGCTACATACCTTAATGAATCCACCAGTAATAAATAAAATGTCTTGTCAACTTTTTTATTGACGTTTTACTTTGTATTACTTATTTCAAAATGTTTAACAGTATTGAAGAGAAAATAACAATGATTAAGTGGTATTACATGAAACATAGTTATCAAAGAGTATCCGACATGTTCTCTACGTTTTTTTCTGACAGACACATTCCAAATAAGACAACAGTTCAAAATATCGTTCATAAGTTTGAGACAAAAGGTACTGTTATTAATAAATGCAACTGCTTAGAGCGAAATAATAATGTACTCAATGGAAGAGCTCAAGAAAATAATGCCGATTTAGATGTTTTACTCCATGTAAAAGAAAATAAAGGAATTAGCACCAGGCTTCTTGGCAAAGTTGTAGAAAAGGATCACAGCACAGGGTAATTATTGCATATACGGTTTTCTTCTATTTTTGGATTATATGGTAAAATTTTTATATAGTCATATTCCAGTGTCCTTAGGGATTGCAAATATACTACCGGAGAAGAGAAATTATGTGTTTTAATATTTTTTATTTTAATTTGAAAATTTAAAATTACCATTGATTTTCTCCATATAATGCGAAAACTCCCCATTATGACAAGGAACGTCAGCGTGCGGTGTTGCCAAATCAGGTCTTTTCGAATACGTTCCCGCATTTTCACGTCTGAAATAAAATTGGGAAAATAAAAAGCCGCTTTAACTAACAAAATTAACCATGACCAACTGTTTAGACAAATTCAAGAGCCCCTAGTCGGTCATGGTTAGTTTTGGTAAGCAAAGCAGCTTTTTATTTATCCCAATTATATTTTAGAACCAGAATATCAAAATTTGATGGCCGAAAATTATTAAGTCCGGCAACACTGTTGATACTTATTTTGAATTTGACAATGTAGAAAGAATGTGTTATCAGATATTAGATTTATTTCTAACCTATATTTTTTTAAATTTAAATTAAAAGTTGTTTTTCCCGATTTTCTGCGTATTTTGTCAATAGATTTATGTTTCTGTCTGTTATGTTTAACTAAATAATTATCAATTTATACGTTTTTACCCCGCCCAGCACTCAAATTCACTCCAAGATCCAGTAAGTTTATTTGGTTGAAAAAACAAAAATTAAACACAATTTCTCTTCTCCGGTAGTATATTTGCTATCCCAAAGGATACTTAAATGTAATTTTATTAAAAAAAATTCATAAAATCCAAAAATAGCAGAAAACCGTATATGCAATTGTTACCAAAATAACAATGAATAAATGGTATTACATGGGACATAGTTATCGAAGAGTATCCGACATTCTCTACGTTTTTTCCTGACAGACACATTCCAAATAAGACAACAGTTCAAAATATCGTTCGTAAGTTTGAGACAAAAGGTACTGTTATTAATAAATGCAACTGCTTAGAGCGAAATAATAATGTGCTCGATGGAAGACCTCAAGAAAATAATGCCGATTTTGATGTTTTACTTCATGTAGAAAGAAAAAAGGAATTAGCACCAGGCTTCTTGGTAAAGTTGTAGGAAAGGATCACAGCACAGTACTACGCAAATTAAAGAAAGGTAATTTTTTACTTACCGGGCCCACGGCCGATTTTATTGAAATTTTGTATACTGGGGTTTTTTGGGACGCTGATCACGAATCTAAAGTCTAATTTTGTCGGACACTTTTTAGTTTTTGAGTTATACCCCACTGGACCTAACCTCAAAAGTCCCTTTTAAAATCCCTCCTTCTTAAAACTAATTACACCAAAAATGGAGATTTAATGGAAATACACCTATTATTTTATACGATAAATTTAATTTCACCTTTATTTAACAAATATTTTTAATGAAAAAGAACAACAAAAATATTATTTTTACTCTTAAAATGTCAACAAAATTGTCTAGTGATTTGAAGTTTTATGCTGGTACGCCAGACACTCGCGAAACAATTAAATGGCCTACTTTATAAATTTAAATTATTTTTATTTTTCGGGATTTAAATTTGAAAAGAAAGCCATTCAATTGTTTTTTGGGTTTCCTGGCGTACCAACAAAACTGTCTAAAATCACTAGACAATTTTGTTGACATTTTTAAAAGTAAAAATAAAATTTTTGTTGTGCTATTTTTTATTAAAAATGTTTGTTAAATGAAGGGGAATAAATTTATCTTATAAAATAATAGGTGTATTTCCATAAAATCTTCAATTTTGGCTGTAATCAGTTTTAGAAGGAGGAATTTTAGGAAAGTTTGTACAATTTGAGGTTAGGTCCGAGTGGGCGTTATATCATAAAAACTAAAGATTCGTGATCAGCGCCCAAAAACCCATATACAAAATTTCAATAAAATCGGCCCTAAGTAAAAAAATTACCTAAAGAAATATAAATATCATCCGTACAAATATCAAAGACATCAGGAATTAAGGGAAGGCGATAAGATCCGAAGAGCAGCTTTTTGTTTTGAAGTTATGGAAATGGCGAATAACGATAGGGACTTCTTACGCAATATTTGTTTTAGTGACAAATGCACCTTCACATTAAGAAATGAACCATACGTCCAAACATCAGATACTGGAGCAAAAAAAAATTAACACAGATTTGTATCTACAAGGACTCAATACCCTCAAAAGGTAAACGTTTGGACGGGTATATTTGGACATCGGATTATTGGACCTCTTTTCTTGAATCACAATTTGGAAACAGAAACTTTTTTAGAACTATTACAAAATCAAATGCGGCCGGGATTGGAAGAAGTTGCACCTGACAATCAAGACATTTGGTTTCAAATGGATGGATGTCCTGCACACAATTCACGAGAAGTAAGGGAATGTGTTCAAAATGTTTTCAATGGACTCACTATAGGACCAAATTACACCACAAATTGGCCAGCTAGGTCTCCTGATCTTTCGCCACACGACTTCTTCCTTTGGGGTCATATTAAAACTGTTATTTATACAAATTTGAGTTATCAAAATTTAGAACAATTAAAAGTTTCAATTTCAGCGGCTTGCGATCGACTATCGGCATTTCAACTTCATAATGTAAGAACTGAATTTTATAACCCTTTAGGATATTGCTTAGCAGTAAACAGAGGTCTGTTTGAGCATCTAATTAAAAAACATTAGCTTTTAGTTTCAATGTGTTGTGTTAAAACGTATTGTTAGACAGTTTTTAAGTGTGTTTTTCACCTTCCTATAAAATTGTTCAATTATCTAAAAATTTAATTATGTAGTTCAATGTAATTACTTGTATTTATTAAATGATTACAACCATTATTTTCTCTTCAATATTGTAAAACATGTTGAAAGAACTAATACAAAGTAAAACGTGAATTAAAAAGTTGACAAGACATTTTATTTATTACTGGTGGATTCATTAAGGTATGTAGCAGGTACGCAACGATTTTACAAAAAGTTTTTCTAAATAACTTTTAATTGCCTTATCAGAAAAAACGAAATTTAGTATGTGAGTTTAACTTATCAACGTCTTCAAAATAGTCTAATACAATTTTATTGTAAATTCAATAGGGGAGCCAATATTTCAATGTATCAAAATTTACATGGGATTTCCTATGGCCAGTCTGGCAATGCACCACCCGGTATATCTAACACGTTTTGATGCATTGTTTTTATAGGATTATATAGAGTTTGCAATTATGTTTCTAAAATCGCATCAAACGCAATTTGCTCTTCGGATGGACATAATGCCATTTAAAAAGTTGCTCCTCAATTAAAATAGGAAATTACTTGTCAGATGTAGCTTCTATCCAGTAAGGCTATAAAAACAATCAATAAAGGTATAATTTAATATAAACAACTATTTTTATACATCCCACTAAAATGCCTAAGTAATCAATTCAAACAAAAATGATACCCTGTATAGTAGGGAAGATATTTACGTATCAAACCTTTAAACCGAATTCTTTTCTTTATACGCTACTGAAAAGCAAATAACCCACTTTACCCGTTACTGGGGTGTTTTATATATAATACTTTTAAATAAGATAAAACCAGAGTGCAATGCAAATATAATTCAAAGTTTGTCATGTTTGCCTAATGGAAAAGGGAGCTGAAGGTTTTTTATTGCTTTTGAAGTAGGTTTGCCTTTATTTAGTACCCCAAAGAAAGCCATAATTACATAAATATTAAAATCAGCTTTTTTAGAATTTTAGGTTAGAAATCAGGATGACCAGACTTTTTTTATTTTATATTATAATATAGTGCATCTGAAGTATCTTTGTTAAAAGAAAAGAAAGTAGGTTAGAACCCAGATACGGCCACTGTTCTTTTAAAAGACAAGATATAAATTCCTGCCCTACCTTATTTTCATAACTTGATCATAGGTGGCAATACTAATATCATTGTTAAAATAGTATTTGTTTGTTGATATGAGTGTCAGCTGTTAAATCTTTTTATGCAAAACAGGTGAAAATTAAGGTTTTAATCGGTTATATTTTTTTCTGATTGTATCATGGATAATTTGAGGTAAGTACCGATTAGGTGGTTTAATTTTTTTCTATTTAAATGCTTAGTTCAGATTAATATATACTGAAATAAAATAGGTAGATATAAAAGTTAGGTTATATTGAAGTTGTGTAGAGAGCTGTAGACTAAATTATTTGCCTGTTCTTTTAAAAGAACAGTGGCCAAATCGACTACTGGGCAATTTTTTTTAGTTATTGAAAAAACCGTTAAAAGTACATGAGTTATTGGAGGAACTGGAAAATTCTGATGTTGAAATTCCAGATAAGATCTATATATTGCCTTCTGAAGATGTAAATAATGAAAATACAGATGAAGATTCTGGGGAGGAAGATAATGTTGATTTGAACAACTTACCTGGAAATCAGCTACGTGCAGAAGTAGAAGTTGGGTTTGAGAATAGGCCACAGACTTCTGAATTGGACCAAGGGTGGGATAGTGAAGACGACTTGCCTTTATCGACTTTTGCCACTATTACTAATGAGCTTGGAAGAAAGTCAAAAAAAAGCGAAGTTACAATTGGCTGGAAATGGATATAAATTTGATTTTCCTCCGTGGAAGACGGCTTGTGAACCGAAACCATCAGACACACCTTTAGAACTATTCTTTTTATTGTTTGATGCTGAAATTGTGGATATGTTAGTTCGTTATAGCAACATGTATGCTAATTCTCATAACCGCAATGGAGATATTTCTGACAATGAAATGCGCTGTTTTTTTGGTGTCCTTTTGCTTAGCGGATATACACTGCATCCAAGGCGCGATATGTACTGGGAAAATTCCAAAGATACTAATAATCCAGTTATTTGTGAAGCCATATCCAGAAATAGATTTAAATTTATAATGCAAAACTTACACTGTTGTGACAATAATTCCTTAGATAATAAAGATAAATTTGCGAAAGTCCGTCCTCTTATTGACGCTCTAAATACAAAATTTATTGATTTTGCGCCCTTTAAAAAAGACCATAGTGTTGACGAATCTATGGTACCCTATTTTGGTCGGCATGGCCAAGCAATTTATCAGAGGCAAGCCCATCAGATGGGGTTATAAGTTATGGACAGTACCACGAAAAGGCTACATTGAGTGGTTTGAGCCCTTATCAAGGGGCAACAACCATTATTCCCGCAATATAAAGATCTAGGTCTTGGACCTAGTGTTATTCTACAATTTGCGGAAGTTCTTCATAAAAAAATTTCCTCGGACTTATTTTCATCTTTATTTCGATAATTTTTACAACACTTGAATTGTTACAGAAACTGAAAGATATGGGATTCAAAGGAACGGGAACTATTAGAGAAATCCATAGGTAAAGATTGTCCTTTATCTCATTCCAGCATTATAAAACAAAAAGTACGAGGTGTTTTGAATTTTGCACTTCCGACGATAACAGGATTAGCTTGCAAGTGGCATGATAATAGTGTTGTTTCTATAGCTTCAAATGCCAATAACATTTTGGCTACTGTACCTGTAAAAAGATTTTCTCAGAAAGAAAAAAAGTATTATGGTTTCTCAACCTAATATTATAAAAAAAAACAATGAAAATATGGGAGGGGTTGATAGAGCGGACCAGAATATCAGTTTATACAGAACGTCAATAAGAGGAAAAAAGTGGTATTTTCCTATAATTTGTCACTGTCTGGATATGGCTTTACATAATGCTTGGCAACTCTACCGAAATGGCAGTGGTCAAAAGATCATATGCGTTTCAGACAGTCTGTTGCACTTGCTATTTTAGAAACCTATAAAAAATCAACAAAGAGAGGTCCAAGCCGTTTTTCTGCTAATTTGCATGAGCATTCAAGGTACGACAGGTTGGATCATTTGGCTGTTTATAAAGAAAAGCAAACAAGATGTGGTGTCTGCCATAAAAACTGTAATTTCATTTGTCAGAAATGTGAAATTGCTCTACATCCGAAACTTTGTTTTGTTAACTATGACACAGTTTAACTCTAAAGTGATAACAATTACTTAATATACATATTAGTACTAATAGTGGTCTATTTGGCCACCGTTCTTTTAAAAGAACATATATTTTTTTAAAAACTAGTGAATATTTCTGAAAAATACTGATAGCAAAGTGTTTTTCTGTCAGATTAAATAAAAAATTACTACAAGTATTACCTTAATTAAAAACTAATAGTTTTGGCCTTATCTGGGTTAAATTAGAGACGTTTTGACAAATGGCACAAAATCTTATTGATATAATTTTGTTTTTTATTGTTAATATAATTAGTAAAATATCAATACAAAATAAGCAATAGCTAATAAAAACATTTTTTTCTCAATAAATTGACATATTTTTAAACAGATATTTAATATTTGATTCCACTTTTTTTCTGTTGATTTCTAAGCTATGGATTTTTAATTGTGTTTCTGGTCCTCCAAAAAAAGTGTTTGAAAAAAATTTAAAAAAGTATAATTATTTTTAAGTCACTTAAGACCTTTGGTGACTCCCAGATTATTGTCCTTGACATATCTAAAATCTTTTATCGAGTCACTAATATACAGTAAAGCGCACCCTACTGCGAACATAGGAGGCTCCTGGACAATTTTGGATGTACCCAATTCTAAAATACCAATAATAATTTTGTGGCTTGCATCTCAACTTCCGTCTCGTTTTCTCACGTGGCGCATTTTTGGTTAGGACTGGTGGGGAGTGCGGTGATAAGTTCGGAAGAATTATCTGTCCAGTTTAGTTGTTTACTACGTTTTTATTTTCAGTAAGAGGATGCAGTGTTTATAGGCAAGTAGCAGGAGCTAGCTAGCGTCAACCGACTTCGATCTGATTTCTTATCAGTCATAAATTTAAAATTAGTTGCTTACGAGACCGCAACGTTTGCTGCTTAAAAACCAAACAGTTTTTCCTAATAAAATAAAATAATTTTCTCAAATAAATAATGGAACGTAGAAGATATTTTTAAGCAAATAATTTAATGTGCATTCATAGAATAAAAAAAGAAAAACTCTTTTTCAAGTTATCAAAGATGATCAAATAAACCACCTTCTTGAGCCAAACAATAACCAAGATTGTCATAAAAACGCCTTCTGACATTTGCTAGAATGTTAAGGGTAATAATCCTAAATTCCCAATTTGTAATTGCAATTCTTGTAGATTATTAGCCCTATTCTCTTGGAAACCATCAATTTATGATTTTACGTGACCTCAGAGAAAAAAATCGTTGGGTGAGACCATGAAGTGAAAATGTCGATTCAACAGTAAAAACAATGTTTCTTATAAAATTTTTATTGTTATTTTTCATTTCCATTACAGTTTCAAAAAATTGCCTTCGTCTAAAATGATCATCAAGGAAAATTTCATTGGTTTTTCTTACTTTGTAGAATCGGTATCAATTTTTTCAGCACTCTTTCCACTGATCTTCTGCTCAAAAAAACCCGTTGGGCAATTGTATTAATGAAAATATAGGACTGTAGGATTTTTAATAACACTTGCCACTACCATAATTTCTTTCATTTCCCTTTTGTTGTTTTTTTCTGAGGCACTATCATGTTTATGTTTTTTTGGAGTTAAACAACCAAATGTCAGAAAGTTTTTAATGACTCGGTAAATAGTGGAAATCGTGGGAGTCGGCCTGGTTAGAAATAAATTAATTAATAATTCACAGTACAACTATTGCTGTCGAGCGTTCGATACTAAAGAACTATTTCAGAAATAAACGTATTGAATTGTTCGCTGGCAAATTATTGATCGATAAGCAATGCGTGCGGCGTTTTTAGGTACATCCAAAATCGTCTAGGATCGTCCTATGTTCGCAGCGCTCTGCGCTTTACTGTATACTTAAAACTTTGTGGTCAGTTTCCTTTTGGTGAGATGGACAAATCTTCTCTCTATTGCTTTTTTGAATGGGCGATTTCGAAACACGTGGAATTCAGAACTTATTCTTTTGCGGTAAATAAAAACTTAATTTTTATACATTTGTAAGCGGATTCGATAAGAAATACGAAAAATACACACAACATCAAAAGTCTTGGAGCCGGCGTATATAATTTATTTGCTGTATGTTTATTGCGTGTTTGTTGCTAGGCAAAAAAGATGAGGTATTTGGTAAATAAACAAGATCAAAAATATTGACAGATAAAATATTTATGATTTTTTAAAATTTTTTAAAAAATATTGGTCAGTTTTATTGAATATATTACAAAGTAAATTTCATAATTTTCTTTTAAAATAATGCCAGGACGTGAAATTAATGGTTTTGATAGGGCAATTCCAATCATCATATACACAGGATGTTAAACATTCCAAGATCGTCAATTGTGCGAATAGCTCAAAGGTACCAAGAATTTGGGACAGTTGAAAGAAGACCAGCTAGTGGTCGACCTCGAATAACACATGTACGGATGATCCATATTTGGTTCAATATGCCCGTAGACATCGAACTGCTTCAGCTCCAGCCCGTGTACGATCCAAGGTACGTTTCGCCGTATTATATCGTCCTCTACAGTTAGAAGAACACTGCATCTGGCAAATCTTCGTGCAAGAAGGCCTTTAAGGTACCACACTACTTCCACGACACCGAGTGCCCGTTACATTGGGCGCGAGAACAAGGGAACGGCTTTTGCGGCAGTGGCATAGGTCTTATTTACAGATGAAACCAGAATTGGACTGAAAAAGTCTGGCGGAGCCAGGTCGCCAAGGGAACAAATTTTCCTGGGAAAAGGTTGCCCCCCATGAAGGAGGGACAGTAATGTTTTGGGGAGGAATTATGTTCAATCGCCGAACGCCATTAAATGCTATACCTCAGAACATGACAAGTCGAGTTTATATTGAAAGTGTCATCAGGTCCATTTTTATCCATTACGCAACATTTTGGGCGAGAATTTCATCTTCATGGACGACAACGCCCGGCCACATCGCGCAAGAACGGTTTATGAGGCAATTGAACAAGGACATATCAGGACTAGACTGCCATAACCCGCCGGATATGAATGATTGAAAACATGTGGGATTTTGTCTCTAGAGGGTTCACAACTCAAACTACCCCAAAATGTGGAAGAGTTAGTTGAGCGGCAAAGAATGGAACAATATTCCTCAAGAAACGATCAACCGCTTGATTGTTTCAATGCTTACCTGTCAATATGCTACTGAGAAACAGGGAGGTCATCTATATTGATTGATGTTCATCATGGACAAAAAAAAGTTTTGTCAATTATTTTCTAATGAATTAACTTAACAAATGCAATATTTATTTCTATTAATTTTTTAACAATATTGTTATTGGAAAAAATAACTTCACAAATAAACATACTTTAAAAAACATTTACTATTTTATTTAAGAAGGAAATAAATTACAGAATACCGGTGGGGTCCAAGACTTTTGATGCTGTGTGTATTTTGTCCGACAAAAATACTTCTGCAATCAGCTTGTCCGACGCCCCGAACATGCCGAATTTACAAGGTTATTTCTTTTAACAGATGTATAGTCAATTGAGGTTTAATGCGGTCATAGTGTCCAACAAATTCATTCCTTCGTTTTTGCAGTCGCTGAGCCTAAATATGACATTTTGATGAGGTTATGTTTTGCGCTCTTTATATGTCGAACAAAAAAAAACAGGTGACGCATTAGAACCAATGATAACACACTTCCTATTGTCCAAAAAATAGAGAAATCAAAAAAATGTCAGATGAATTGAAAGGTATTCGAAAATAAAGATACTTAATTTTCAGTGAAAAATTAATGTATCATTTTTCATCATTATCTGTTTCACTTCCACTTTAAAATCAACTTCAACCCAATTTATCCTCATTCTCATTATCAGCATCATTATGTAATTCTGTAGTAAAACAAAAAAATGTGTAAGCAAACACTACAATATTTATACCAGTGGCACAATATTTATTGGATTTTGTACAGGGTCTTTGATTATATTTACGTGGCTTCTGAGGCCTTTATTTTTGAAGACAGAAAAAATTGTTTTATATAAAATTTTTAGGATTTTTTCCATATTATCTTTTGAAATTATTAGTAAAAAAATATCGCAATAAAAAAATGGAAAAATATAGGTAACCTTAACTTTTTTAAATGAAACACCCCGTATATTATGCGCTACAATAAAAATTTTTTTTTTCTGATTTCAAATATATATACATTGATAATATTTGAATAAACCATTTTTGAGATATTTAAGCTTAAAATATAAAAAAAATTAAAAAAAAAAAACATATTAGTATCAAGAAAGCTATGAAAACAATAAAATTGTTTTAATAAATTTAACGTATTGATATTGACTTTTTTGTCAATTATTCGAAAACAAAAAATCGCTATTGCGCTTTTATGGTAACAATAATAATGTGACGACATACAAAGGAAATATTACTTATTATATCCTTAACAACGGGTACCATCTATAAATAGCATTAAATACATAGTAAGATAGTTTTTTGAACAAAAAAGCTTTAAAATAAAGAATAGGACTGCAGCACGAAATGAAAACAAAGTTTTGGATATCCTCGTTTTTTTTAGGATAATTATTATACTTTTTCTATTAGACTAGCACTAACTACTTTTAATAATTTTAGAAAATCCTCAAATATCAATCCCGGATGCGGCATCTGAACTTAATAAAACAGATTATAAAATTTATTTAACCTTAAAATTTTACAAATTTTATCCTTATAAATTTATGTCCGTTCAGAATCTTCCGAACGAAACATCCCCCTAAGTATGCATTGGAAATAGCGAGGTTTATGCAGCAGGATCCAAAGTTTCTAAATAAAATTTATTCATCGACATGACTTCCTTCACTATAGGGAATGTTTAATCACAAAAAAAACATTATTGGTCCAGGAAAACCCTCACCAAATTCAGCAACATAACAATTTTATTGTTTCATTTTCTTGATACTAATATGAAACTTTTTTGTAATTTATTAATAATTTATCCAAAAATATCTCAAAAAATGGTTCATCCAAAAATCATCAATTTATATATATATATATATATATATATATATATATATATATATATATATATATATATATATATATATATATATATATATATATATATATATATATATATATATATATATATATATATATATATATATATATATATATATATATATATATATATATATATATATATTAAAATCAGAAAAAAAATATCTTTAGTTGTAGGATAATATACAGGGTGTTTCATTTAAAACAGTTGAAGTTGCCTATATTTTCCATTTTTTTATTGCGATATTTTTTTACTGATAATTTCAAAAGATAAATAAATTGTAGGAAAAAATCCTACAATTTTTAATTAAAACATTTTTTTCTGTCTTTAAAAATAAAGGCCTCAAAAGCCACGTAAATATAATCAAAGACCCTGTACATACCAATATTTGATAATATACCTTGAAATGATAGACTTATTGGGCTGTCAAACTTATGAAAGTCATATTTTATCTTTTTGGATGGTACCATAAATGTTGGTACTTATTATGTTATATATATCTCAAATTTTGATTTTTTGGTTTCCAGCCCCTAAATCAAAAAATGATCGCAAAATTTGCTTCCTTAAATTATTTTTCATGGGACGTTGCCGCGCCAAAAAATCTAAAGAAATCAAGTGCGGGACCAGTACTGACTACCAGTCACCATAAACTTTTTCTGATATTTCCAACGAGCAGATTTCTATATACAACAGATTGGAAAGTTTTCCAAATTTATTAAAATTTTAGAGAATATGGGATTGTAAGGGAATATGATGAGGTATTAATAAGCCCCTCGTTAAATTATTAAACATTTTGTGTTCGTTTTCATGTAGTTAAACTGATTTATTACTAATTATATATGTAAATATGTATTTATAGTCGCTTCTAAATTTTTGTTTCTTAGAGTTTTTTTGCATTTTACATCCATAGTTTGTCGGGCAAGATTGGAAACATATTCTACCCCTAATTTCAAAGTAAGAAAATAAAAAAAAAATGGGGACATGTATTAATTGCAACACATAACCTCGTCAAAATTTTATATTTAGGCTGCCGAATTGCAAAATTAAAGTAATAAATTTGTCGGTAACTATGACCGCTTATTACATAAATACTACTTCCAGATACATTGTTCGGGTAAAAACGACTCCTTCCCTTTAAGTTCTATACACTAAATCCTAAATTAGACTTTACTTGATATAGTATTTCCATAAGTGAGAACTGACTTCTCATACAACTCGATACCTAATTTTATCCAAAGATGATCCGTTCACCTTTTAACACCTTTTACTACAAAACTTCCTTCCCTGGACCACTGACGAGTTATACTGGACCGTTTCTTTTTCATAGTCATTTTCATGGCTTTTGTTTTAAAGAATTAAACTTTTTCTTTCACAGTTTTAAATAGAACAATACAAAGGACCTCTTTTATGCCTTTCTTTGTCCGCTTCTTTATCTCTGGAGTGCCCAATATATAGAACTTGCTGCCTGTAGAAATATTTTATTTTTCTTGAGGCACTCACAGTACGTGGACTGCCACAAGTTGAAGAAAAAAAACAATGTACTAGGAAGTAATATAAAACGAATTTATTTTATGCCTTTTTTAAAATTCTACGTCAGAAAAAAATAATTCAAAATAGGTTTAGGTATTTTTAAATCTGGAAAATATATTTTTACCAGTCATTCTTACGATTTCTCAGAAAAGCGGATCCACGAATAATCGCTTTTAAGATGATCAACAGTCGATACCAGGTTTTATTGTTGACAAAACTCGATATCTATTTTGGGAGTTTCTGCTTGATTGCAATAGATATATTATTTGTTTAAAAGGTATTTATAATTTTTTTGTAATAAAAGTTCCTATATTTACAAAAAAAAAACGTAGGTTAACACTTTTAATATAGTCATTTAAAGTTGTATTTTCATTTATTTATTTATTTATTTATCAAATTTTAACATTTACAGGTTATAATAGGGGGGGACATTAGCGAGGAAAGGGTGATCTCAAGACCTTACTTTGACAACAATGAATTTTTTTTTTTTTATTATAAAAGTGTCAATGAGAAAATTTGGAAATTATTTTTAAGTCCCGTATTTCACCGCTAGAGGGCGTAAGTAAAATTAAATAAGGAAAACGTATTTTTCTGAAAACCCGTATATTAGCCTATATTTTTGATAATACTGTTAGCAAGCCTAGAAAATTTCATTATTTTGGATTAAGGCTCATTGGCTAAGACCGATAGGTAGGGGTGGGGGAAGCTCTTGAAAGTGTAATCAAAAATCGGTGTAAATTTTAAACCACTTATTCGATTTCACAAATTAAAATTTTGTTTGCAAAATAAATAAGGCTGTTTTAAATATCCATTCTCCTTATCGCTCTCAGTTCCCAATAAAAGAGCTAGAGGGCGAATTCGTAATAATTCAGTTTTTCATTTTACTGCAAAAATTTAAACGTACGGTATATTTTTGACATCATATTTAAAAAAAAGATAAAACTTTCAAAAATATTGTGAAAACCCGGATGATATCTTTGCTCGTTTTAAAGTTATAGCAATTAAAGTTTTTTTTGCGCGCAATAAAACTTATGTACCCCATCTAGCCTTCGGCCCTAAAATGTCTAATTAACATTATTATAGTTGATTTCTCTGTTAATAAGAACATCCGTTTTAATTAATAAATTAATACTTAAACTAATAGATCACAGCATCAAAGGATGATTATGTATTTTCTTAGGATAATTATTTTTTAACGAATTTTCTTTATATTTAAATGATGGTCCGGAAAAGGACCGATTTTAAACCCAAACAAATTAGGTTCCTAATGCCTCGATAGATGTTCAAACTGCTTTCCATCACATTCCAAACAAGCTTCCAATCTTTTTTTGGTGGATAAAACTGCTGTTTGATTTCAACAGCTGATAATTGATTATTGGCATCACGGATTCTGTTTTCCATATCATTTTAGTTGTGGGTGGAGTATTACAAATATCTTTTAAATGACCTCATAAGTAAAAGTCGAGGCATATTAAATGGGGTGACCTGGCCGGCCAAGGAAATAATTATTAATATGATCCCGCACGAGAGGAAAAAATGTGGGGGACACCCGTCCATTTGAAAATACATGGTCCGTCTCACTTCTAATGTCAAATCTTCCTTAAAAAATGGGAAAGTATTTTTTAAAAAATCCAAAAAATATTACCGGTTAAGGGCCGAAAAAAAAAGGCCAAATTTTAATTTTCGTTCCGATAATGCCACACTACACGTTTACACTCCAGCGGCCTTTGCTGGACTTTTGCATCCAGTGGGGATTTTTAGCCGACCAATAATGCATAATATTACCCCCGTTAACTCTACCATCGCTACTAAAAGTAGCTTCATCGGTCCAAAAGAATCTGTGACAAAAAATGCCTGTAAATTTTTCATGGTCACTTTTATAATAAAAAAAACCATTGTTGTCAGATGTACGGGCCCCCTCAGATAAAAGCCGCTTACCTCGCTTATATGCCCACCCTGTACATTTAACAAACATAACTGTTTTTGGGGGTTACTAACAGAGCAATATATTTTCCCCCCCAAAAGAAGCTCCTTTTCATAATAAAATGCAAATTTAGCTTAATTCATTTTTTTAATACCATTTGATTTTACGTTAAATAAAAAAAATTTATTGCAGTTGATTAATAATTAAGTGGGGGCCCCTTTTAAAGTATAAGTTTTTTTTTATGCACACAACCAGTGTTTATATTTATAACTATTTTTTTTAATGGTGTGGCTCCATTTAATTACCTTTTATAAAGGGGTAGCAAATTAAGATATAGTATACTTTATAAAATTTTGTTTGTCATAATTTTAAGATCTTTGATACACATTTATAGTATTTTCTGCATTACTTTTTAAGGTGTCATTTACAATTTTTCTTTAAATCCACATTAATTTTTAATTAAGTAACCTCATTTTTTAAACTGTGTTTTTTTAGTTTTATAACTATCTACTACAGTTATATAGTTATATTTAAATGCACCATTTTCTTTTAATAAAACAAAGGAACATTTTATTTGGATAATCAATCAATATATGTTTAAAAAAAAGTTCGACACCAATATTGTAAAGTCATAAGAAAATAACATTTTGTTCCCGTTTTTCTTTCGTAAGTAACTATTACCCCGTAAAAACTTCGCTAGTGTCTTGTGGAAGCACTCTGATGAGAATAAGAACAAGAACCTTCGTTTGTAGCTTTATAAACAAATATCTCTAGTGCAGCCAAACTGGAGTAGCACAGAAAGTGTTTAAAAAAACGCTTTTGTAATAATAAATAAAGAAAGATTTTAAAATGTGGAAATATTTAAAAAATAATTATTTTATAACAGAAAGCAAGTTGTTGTGACACTGGATCACGTTTAAGCAGCTATTTTTATTTAGCAAATGAAAATAAGGAATTCTTAAAGAACCAGACTAACCCACTAATAATAAGAAAATTAGTATTTAAATAAAAATTCTCTAATGTATAAAATATTGCGCCTATTCTCTAAAAATAACGAACTATAGCTGGGCTAACATGTACATTGTGACAAAGTAGTTAAGTGGCTTATGGTTTATAACGCTATGATATTTGAAATATTTTCAAACAAATAACAATACAAAAAAAGTTTTCTGTGTTTTCAAAATGTTAAAAAAAAATTCTTTATTAAAAGTAAAGTAATTCATTTGAAAAATACAGTTTTATAAACCTGTCTTATCAAAAACTATAATTTTTGTGCTTGTTAATGCATTTTATCACTAATGGATGGTAGCCATTGTAAAAAGTGTATTTTAATTATATACAAAAATTCATATAGGCAGTTGTAGTAATGAAAATAGATAAAATCACTAGGAACAACAATAGCAACTAGTAAGTTTCTTGCAAATGTGCCCAAAAATTAATATTTATTTATAATAGTGATCATGATTATAGAAAATATTACAATAATTAATATTTTAAGAAATACTTTATAATTAGGTTGGAAAATTATGGTGTAATGGAAATAAGAATAAGGCATTTATTTATATTTAATAAAAAAAGTATAAAGTTTTTTTTAATATTGCTAGTTTTTTGTATAAATCTTTTCAATAAAATACTTTTAAAAATGATCAATTACTAAGAATTTTTTTTACCTTGAGGTTAGTTAAACAATTTGATTAAATATATTACTAATGAAAAACTAATTTTGCCTTAGCATATATTATAATTATAAAGAATTTATTTTTTTATTAAGTCTATACCAAAACGTAGTTATTGTGATAAAAAAAAATAGTTTTTATAAAAAGTTTATTATCAAACCAGATGAATGAATATATTAAAAATAAATATATTAACATTATTTTTATGAATGCCCAACTTACCAACGTAAAATTTTAATTTAATGTTGAGAAATAGGGTCTTACCGAAACAAAAAAAACTTTATTGCAATCTACTTCAAAATATGTTAATTTAAAGCAAAATATAATTTTGACACAATAAAGGGGTGTTTTATTTTACCTATTTTTTTGTGTCTAGTATGAGCTTGAAATTTTTGATCTACTGGAAGAAGCCAAATTTAAAGTTAACATTATAAAAAAGTTAGAAATTTAAATTAACAAGTTTATCAATAAGTTACCCCAGTTTTAAAACAGTTTCACATTTAGTAAAAAGAATATTTTTAAATTTGAGAGCACAGCCCTTTATTGCCCTTTTAAGATAACTTTAAGATTTTTATTTTATTTTTCCCAAAAGATTTATTTAAAAACCTATATAATAAAAGTTACTGCATTACCATTAGCAACCACAGCTAATAATTTAATTAAATTGTTTTGTCTAGAGTCTAGAGGAATTAGTAATGGATTGAAGACTGAAAGATGATCGCTGCTTTAATTTGGCAGTTTTAGGTTTATTAAAGCAGTTATTAGGGCAACAGTAATACTTTAAATTATTTGTTGGATTATTTAAAATAAACTTGTTTGTCAACGTTACACTTTAGAATTCTTCAATTTTTTTTTAACTCTTTTTAGTACGTGCCAAAAATGCGTTATCAAATAAGTCCGTAATTTTAACCTCAGAGGGCCTTGGCACATAAGGCCTTTTTACATTTTGTGATCTTAACGAGCTAACCTTGTTGAGAATAAAAAGAAGTACTCTTTTCTTTTTTGGTTTGGTTTAAGAAGATGCTTCAGAAATTTTTTTATTGAATCATAAAGATTTTTCGTTTTTTTTTTATTTAATATCTCAGCCGCATGAAACGATTTTTTAATTTTGCATATTTTACATTTAAGCCTTGCTTTTATCATTCCAGCTGGGTAACAGAGCCTTAAAAAAATGATGGGGTCGATGTTGAGGCACATGAGCGTGTTTGCATCAATATGGTCACAATAACTTATAGGTATAGTCTGAAGTATTTTATGGATTATACCTGCCGACAGCAATAAAAGTGCGGATCGGTAGGTATTAAAGGACAGAATATTAGGGACGGACTTTAATAATATAAAGATTTATAATTTATTGTTTATTTAGGTAAGTATAATCTTAAAATTACATTAAGAAATTAAATATATGCAAAGTTTGAAAAAATGTATAACTGCATTATCTATACATAATTACATTTTTAATCCAAATATCTAAATCTAATTCTGTTTCACTATTAGAGTCATCATTGAGATTAATTACAATATGATTTATGTTGTTTTGGATAGAAATGTAAGAGTATTCAATTTTTATAATGTGCTGTAGGAATTTTTCCAGCTCTCACTGGTATGTTAGTAATTACATTTTTTATCAAATTAACACTGGGACTTAAAGTAGGTGTAAAATTTTCTGATCTTTGATTTTACTTGGTTCCACAAATGCTCTATGGGGTTAAACATACAGTGATACGGAGGAAGCCGTAAGACAGTATGCCCAGCCTGTTCAGCCAAATTATCACATACATATTGTTTTTTAATTGCATATGAATTTAGGACTTCCAAAAGATGCGTTTTTATGTAACTGAATTCAAAATAAATATCATTTTCTAACAAATATTCCTGGATTTCAGTTTTTGAACTTGATGAAGCTGGTGCTTTGTGTAGCAGACGGCTGTGGTAGCTTGCGTTATTCATGACAATAATACTGTTTTTTGGAATATTTTTTAAAATATAATTTTGAAACCATTTTCAATAAGTTCATGATAATCCAAGCTAGAATCCTTAATATTCTTTGCAGACAACAGCAGGCAGTTTGGGACAAGTCCGTCTTCTGAACCAGAGTGTATTATGGTAATGCGTTTTCCTTTATTTCGTCTGACAGTTTTGACTGGAATCAACCCATCCTTTGGATATTGTGTCGTGTTTCGAATCATGTTTCATCAAGGTAAATTATGGATCTGTTTTCTAACCTATATTTTTAATTTCTTGAAGGTAATTAAATCTCCAAATGCGTAATCTGTGCGATTCCATTACTACTTGTCTTTTGTCTATTTTGCGGTATTTAAATTCTATTTTACAGACAACTCTATGGAGGGTGGCACGGCTAATATTTATATTGGTTTCGTCTTCGTCTAGCTTCTTTTTCAGTTTATCCAAGGTAGGAATAACTCCGTTTCATAATAGACAATATATTTTCCTGATCACTATTGTCTATACGGTGAGATTGAAAATCACTACGTTTTTTTCTCTTTGTTCAATTCTTCACTAATAATAATATCCCTTATCGATGATATTGGAGTTTTTGTAAGTAGACAGGTTTCTTTTAAAGTTTCTTGTTTAAAACTACTGATTAAAGTTTCATACACATTTTTCACAACCTGTTTTGCATCTAATGACAAATGATTTCTGACGCGACATAGTTATATTCTCGTAAAACAACTTTTTCGAAACGCACAGTAAAAACGGTTATTCAACACTGCCACTAAAATATTAGCCAAAATATTTATATGCCTAATGGTTAATACTCAAAAATACCTTGCCCATCCCTGCCCTTATGAACAAATGGGTTTACCCAATAACTATAGGTAATAAAATCATTAAAGGTTTATTGGGGTATGGTCCGTCAAAAGCCATAACGATATACTTTGAGACAGACTATACCTCCACTTTATTATTATTATCTAAAGGATATTTCGGAATAAAAAAGCTAACTAAAGTTTACTTATAAAATAAGAAGTTTATCCGTACAACGAATTCAGGTGGTATAAACTTGTAAAACACTCATTTAAGACATATGCTAAAATAGGTTTTGTTTTTTGATTGCTATAATTTAGAACAATTATTAAGTAAAAATTAAATATTTTCTCATATTTATGGTTTTTATCTTTTCCAGAGTAATACAAACACAAGGAGAGTCACTAAAATGTCACTAAAAAACCATAGGGGGTAAAAAATGACAATATTAAATTAAATTTTCCTAAATTGATGTTTAATCCCTTTTTCAAAATAAAAATAATTATAATAATAATAAATAAAACAAACAAATAGATACTTTAAAAAAAGGAGTAATTTCCTCTTAAATTATGGATTAAATACTTTATTTTCTTTAAACAAAAAAAGGGAAATTACGTAGAAAGCAAGAATACCTATGACAAAGATAATTTCATTAACTCAACATTAACTAAAGTTTTAAAAGATTGTAATAAACGATTTTTTATATTTCGTTTTTCAAGTTATAAATGTAAAATTGTTCTCTATAGTAATATTAGAAAAAGTATTTAATTTTAAATGATAAATTATTATTAATTGCTCACTTGTGTTATTTTTGTTTCTGTTTGTAATGTTTTATACAGCAGATTAAAAAAAAAATACTTTTAAAATACTCGGCGTTACAAATATTTTTAATGTTTTAACAAAAGGCCAAATTATCTTTTTCTAATATTATAAAAATAAAGTTACACAACTCCCAAACTGTGTTAGTGAGAATATAAGGCATTGCTGCAGGCTTTCATTTTACATTGCTATCTATAATAAAATCTGTCCCATATTTGTTGCCCTCAAGTTTTATTATAGTTATAAAGTTTTAAACGTAAGAATACAAAATAATTTATAAAGTAAGATGTTTGAAAATATTTATTTTAATTTATTTTCGCTAATTGGAACTATCTTACCATATTTTAATGTTATCATTTTACTCTTTTTCTTTTTTTATGAAAGGGATAAAGCATACATATACATATACATTTTTTTTTATTATATGGATATATTTTTTAATAGAATATTTAATAACGGGTAACAAAGGCCTATCGTTAAAGTTATACCGGGTGGTGCATTGCCAGACTGGCCATAGGAAATCCCATGTAAATTTTGATACATTGAAATATTGGTAATTATTGCATATACGGTTTTCTTCTATTTTTGGATTTATGGAAAATTTTTTATAGTCATATTCCAGTGTCCTTAGGGATTGCAAATATACTCCCGGGAAAGAGAAATTATGTGTTTTAGTATTTTTATTTTAATTTGAAAATTTAAAATTGCCATTGATTTTCTCCATATAATGCGAAACTCCTATTATGACAAGGAACGTCAGCGTGCAGTGTTGCCAAATCGGGGTCTTTTCGAATACGTTCCCGCATTTCACGTCTGAAATAAAATTGGGAAAAATAAAAAGCCCCCCAACTCCTGAATTAACTCATGACCAACTGTTTAGACAAATTCAAGAGCCCCTAGTCGGTCATGGTTAGTTTTGGTAAGCAAAAGCAGCTTTTTATTTATCCCAATTATATTTCAGACAGAACAAAGAAATCAAAATTTTGATGGCCGAAAATTATTAAGTAGGGCAACACTGTTGATACTTTTTTTGAATTTTTAAATGTAGAAAGAATGTGTTATCAGATATTAGATTTATTTCTAACCTATATTTTTTTTATTTAAATTAAAAGTTGTTTTTCCCGATTTTCTGGGATTTTGTCAATAGATTTCTGTTTCTGTGTGTTATGTTTAACTAAATAATTATCAATTTATACGTTTTTACCCCGCCCAGACCAAATTCAATTTCCCAAAATCCAGTAAGTTTATTTTTGGGTTTAAAAAAAAAAAATTAAACACAATTTGTCTTTCCGGTAATATATTTGCTATCCCAAAGGATACTTAAATGTAATTTTATTTAAAATTTCATAAAATCCAAAAATAGCAGAAAACCGTTTTGCAATTGTTAAGAAATATTGATAAGGCAATTAAAAGTTATTTAAGAAAAACTATTTGTATAATCGTTGAAACCTGCTACATACCTAATGATCCACCAGTAATAATGAAATGTCTTGTCAACTTTTTAATTGACGTTTTATTTTGTATTAGTTATTTTAAATTTTTTCAGTAGAAAAGAAAATAACAATGATTAAATGGTATTACATGGAAAATAGTTATCAAAAAGTATCCGACATGTTCTCTACGTTTTTTTTCCCGACAGACACATTCCAAGTAAGACAACAGTTCAAAATATCGTTCATAAGTTTGAGACAAAAGGTACTAATTTAAAAGCAACTGCTTAGGGGCGAAATAATGCCGATTTAGATGTTTTACTTTCATGTAGAAAAAAATAAAGGAATTAGCACCAGGCTTCTTGGCAAAGTTGTGGGAAAGATCCCAGCACAGTACTACGCAAAATAAAGAAATATAAATATCATCCGTACAAAATCAAAGACATCAGGAAAATTTTAAAGCGATGAGATCCGAAGAGCAGATTTTTGTTTTGAAGTTATGGAAAAAATAGGGACTTCTAGTAATATTTTTTAGTGACGGATGCACCTTTGCATTTAAAAAATGAACAAAAATTCAAAACATCAGATACTGGAGCAAAGAAAATGAACACAGATTTTATCTACAAGGACTCAATACCCTCAAAAGGTAAAAAGTTTTGGGGGGGTATATTTGGACATCGGATTATTGGACCTTTTTTCTTGAATCACAATTTGGGAACGAAAACTTTTTTTAAACTATTACAAAATTAAGTGGGGCATTAAAAGAAGTTGCACCTGAAAATTAAGAATGGTTTCAAATGGATGGTTGTCCTGGGACACAATTCACGAAAAAGGGAAGGGGAAAATGTTCAAAATGTTTTTAATTGACTTACTATAGGCCAAAATTTCCAAAATTGGCCCTAGGTTTCCTGATCTTCGCCAAACGACTTCCCTTTGGGGTCTATAAAAAAGTTATTTATATTAATTTGAGTTATCAATTAAAGAATTAAAATTTTCATAGCGGCGTGCGATCGACCATCGGCATTTCAACTTCATAATGTAAGAACTGAATTTTATAACCGTTTAGGATATTGCTTAGCAGTAAACGGAGGTCTGTTTGAGCATCTAATTAAAAAACATTAGCTTTTAGTTTCAATGTTTTGTGTTAAAACGTATTTTTAGACAGTTTTTAAGTGTGTTTTTCACCTTCCTATAAAATTGTTCAATTATGTAAAAATCTCATTATGTAGTTCAATGTAATTATTTGTATTTATTAAATGATTACAACCATTATTTTCTTTTTTGTAAAAAACTAATGTAAAATATGTTAAAATTTTTAACTAAAATACAAAGTAAAACGAATGAATTAAAAAAAATTTTTTTTTGGAAAAAACAAAATATTAAAATTAATATGAAATTATTAATTGGGCGGGTTCCTTTTTAAACAAATAGTTTTACATAAAAATTTTAATTTACATAATAAAAAAATAAAAAGGAAATTTCCGTATTGTTTGATATGGTTTTCCTTTTTAAAAAAGTAAGAATAAGTAAACTTTAATGTTTGGTAGTAAATTTAAAAAATCTTAAAACATATTATGGTATTTATAAGAAGTGTCTTCCCACTAGGGCGGGTTGGCTTAGGGAAAATCCTTAATAAAAATTTTATATTTTTTAAAATCCCCAATTCCCCTTGTTAATTGCTTAAAAACATTATTTTGCATTTTTGTTGTTGGTTTCCCAATAAAAATGGGAAAACGGAAAAACCCGACACTAGTTAACTTTTGGAAAGGGTTTTAATACTATAAAACTTATTAAAAATCTTTAACCTTATTTTATAAGATTTATGAAAAAAAGTGCGATTTGTTATTCCGTTTTTTATGACCAAAAACCATTATTATTTTTTGTTGTTATATATTTAAAAAAAAGTTATCTTAGCAGCAAAACGTTAACGATGTCCAAATGTCTAAACATGTAAATATTGACATTTTAACTACCTTTAAAAGAACGCGCTAGTACTAGACTTTATACAAGAACTACTACCTCTAAACTACACCCCATTAAGATCGGGAAACCGAACTAGACATAGCGGTTCGCCTGTGCGAAAAAAACAATGCTATTAAAAAATTTAAATTATTAAATATAAAAATATTGAGCGACAAAAAGTTAAAAGATTTTGAATTAAGCTTTTAATATCATGTAAATTATTTCTTGACTTAAACCATTTGGCTCAAACATCCAAGCTTAGTCTTTTAAAATAAAAAAGTAAGCACCAATTTTAAAAAGTTAGCACTTTTTGTTTCCAATTTACAAATTTAAAACAAAAATGTTACATATTTGTTAAGAGTATATTTAGTTTATTTTGAAAATGTCTGGGTAAGTTTTGGCATTGTTGTGACATATAGGTACAGAACTTGGAATATCTGAGATATGTCTAAAGGTTATTCGCTATTAAATTTTATTTGCCTTTTTTATTTCCAAGGCATTTTCTTTAGATTGTGCTATAAGTTTGCCATCAATTTAGCCCTAAAGCCTGGAAGCTGTTTTTTGGGTAATTTTACTGCCTGTATGGGTAAAAATACGATCCCATTCAATTTCAATACCGTTTAGAATTTTTACCCTTTTACGAGTATAGACTATTGTAAGCTAAAGCGAACAATCAAACGGCCTGCCCTGCCGCTGAAAGAAAGTTAAACGGTTAAGATCTGGTTTATATATTTCGCCAAAAGCTTTTTGACGAAATATTGGCTTTGTATTTTTCTTCACATGAAAACTAATTTTATAGTTCGTAATAAACTAAAAAACATTCTTCATTTCTCATTAAATTGCTTAATTAACAAATTTTTCTTATACCTAATTTGTTTTCTTTAAATTCAAAAAATATATACAACTAAAGAAATTTACCACTTTAAACCTGTAAAACTGACTCCTATATCTATTTTATTCTGTTTTTCCGGTACTAAAGATTTCAACAATTCTTCTTGTCAATTAAGATTATTAAAAGTAGTAAAGTATCGACAACGAGTTAATTTTTTTTTATCAAGATATTAGTCAAGCATTATATTTTTTTTTTATAAAGGGGCTTAAAGTTTTTTTTTAATTGTCAACAGTTTTTTATTTGTCAACATTGGCTACAGCCCACTGACCACATAAGTTATAAAACAGTTCGATTTACAACTAGCGGATGCGGAGAGCTCGCGAAAAGTATTCCCAAACACGAACGATTTACGACATCAGTCGAAGTCGGCCGAAGGTATTGATGGGAGAGGAATGGTTTATTTTCAATTTGTAGGTATACTTTTAGTGATTTATCACGCCTAAAATATAATTGGGGAAAATAAAAAACCGCCTTAACTAACCAGAACTAACCATGAACTCTGGCCCCACGGGAATCTGCCAGAAAGGGCGGTCATGCGGGTTATTTCTGGTTAGATAAAGGGGCTTTTTATTTTCTCAATTATATTTAGCGTGATAAATCACTAAAAGCACTTTTTGTCAATTTGGCATGTTTTTATACGATTTCTGTGGGGTGGGTATAACAAAAAGGTCCAGTAATTTACATTACAGACTAGTGCCTAAAGTGAACACCGTATAATTCAAACATTTTTTGCCAAATTATTATTATAATTATTTTATTATCAAACGTAGTTTATGACACTCGCTTTATTAATATGCTAATTGGATATATTTAGGTTTTTAATTTCTGATATAAATATATTTTATGAAAAATCGATCCCAAATAAAAAATTGAATGAGTTATATAGCGAAGCGGTCCGTGCATAAAAAAAGACTAAGTTAACACACTTTTTTGCATAAATAACTAGTTTTAATAATATTTTTTATTGGTGATGATTTGATAAAAGCTGGACTCATTTAATTTTTTTATTTATTTATTTTTTTAACGAACATTGTAATACATTATTAATTGTTTGGGATTTTTCTATAATCTAACGTAATAAACAATATTAAGACGCCCGTTAGTAGGCAACTAACTACACAACAACAATCGCGCCAAGGCATTCGTGTTGAGTTCGGGACATCTCGCGTCTGGGAATACTTTTCGCAAGCTCTCCGCATCCGCTAGTGATTTACAGGGTCGCGTCGCGGATGTACAGGGTGGCTTGAATTCGACGCTCATCATTGGGATGATGTAAGAGATGTAAGAGATACAGGGTCGGTTAAATGGAGGCAAAGTTGCGCAATTTGATGCTCAATAAAATGCCGTTGTGCAATTTTAAAAAATTCCGAATACCTCCGAAGACTTTTTTTAGTCAAATCGTTAAAAATTTATTTGGTTTTAATTCTTGCAAAGATTTAAAATGTATTAAAATATAAAATTTTTTGTAATACATACTGTAGTAATTGAAAAGAATAACTAACCTTAAATATTTAAAAAGATTCTAAAACACTATTTAAATTATATTTTTCTTTTGTATGGTTAAAAAAAAATCTTACATTTTTAATCTTTTTTTATTGAAACCAACTGATACTTTTTTTTAATATAAAATATAAGTCTGCGTATTCTTATTATAACTAAAATTTAATTATGTATTCACACACCTAAATATTAATAATTGTTGTACGAAAACATGAACATTCCGGTTAGTTAAGATTTACTTTCGATTTATGAGCTGTCAGTTCTAATATACCATTTCCAAATGTAAATAATATAAATTCCATCCTGCCATTTATAATGTAGTCCTGTGTTACTAAAAAACACACAAACATAACAATTTATCATTAAAATTTCACGTTAATAATACTATCCATTAATCATTATTTCTTCTATTTTAACATCCATTCCGCAATATTATCATAAAACCAATTTTAAATCCCTGTTCAGCATCTGATTCTTAATTTTATGGCCGCGATAAAAATACAAAATAAAAAGGTTACATTTTATATCCCTTCTTCAATATTATAGGTATATTCTTTTACGTAAAGAGGGAGTAGTAAATTAGCAACCTTAAAAAGATTCTCGTTGACTAGAAGGTCCTGTGAAGGCGATAGAAATATTGATGTCGCATTCGTTTATTCCAATTTTTGAACAAGGAATTCTGTTTAAAATCAATGGAATTTATATTGGACTTACAAAAACTAATAAAAAATCGATTACCTACAGATGACTGAAAAAAAATAATTTTCTTATTTAGGACAATGTGGTTAAAATAGCTATTTATGTACAGTTTTATTCACAAAAAAAAGCGTACACGAATTAGAAAGAGGGGCAAGTTTTGCCATATTTGCGTAAAACCGGCTTGTCTAAATGATTGTTTATTGATGTTTATAACACGTCATAGATTATCAAAAATGCAAAGCACTGGCGTCGGTGTAATTCATTTTGAAAATGCATGGTGGTAACGTTTGATAAACTTTGACAGAAGAAAATAAAAATGCCTCGTCAGTTGTCTGAAGTTGAGAAGGCTCAAATTGTATCAAGAACCGAAGAAGGATGGTCAATCCGTGCTGTAGCGCAGTCGTATAATAGAATTAAAAAAACTATATTGAAAATTAAGCAACGCTGGGAACAAGAAGATTACCTAAAGAGGAAAATTGGTTCAGGTCGTCCCAAACTTTCCAACCCTGAACAGGATGCTGTTTTTTTGGGATATTTAAGAAATAATTCATTTGTAACTGCAAGGGATGCTGTTATTGATACAGCATTTCCTGCCTCCCAACCTACCGCCAGCAGGAGGGTAAAGGAATCTAAACTAAAATGTCGCACAGCTGCGAAAAAAATGTTTCCTAACGAAGAACGGCGACAATGAAGGATTATTTTTGCTTTAAATTATATATACCGCAATTCTCAATTTTGGAACAGGGCAACAGGGTCATTTTTACTGATGAAAAGACGTTCCAGTCGATTTATAACGGTCAAATTCGTGTTTACCGTCCAAACAATACCAGGTTTGAAGAGCGATATACTAACCCCCTCACGTCTAGACATGGGCGTTTCTCTGTAAATGTATGGGGCTGGATAAGTGTTCATGGATCTGGTGTTTGCTGGCGAATAGAGGGAAGATTTAATGCAAGAAATAACATTAACATTTTAGAAAACATATTGTTACCAACTGCTGAGCAAATATATCCCAATAATACGTTCATATTTCAACAAGATAATTGTCCAGTCTAGTGATGAGCGAGACCGGTCTTGGTCTTGCGGTCTTGGTCTTGGTCTTGCAGCAAGACCAAGACCGAGGCCAAGACCGAGACCAAGACCAAGACCGCCTTTTTGGTTGCAAGACCAAGACCAATACCGGGGTATGCAAAACCAAGACCAAGGAGTGCAAGACTACGCAAGACCAAGACCGACCTGCAAGACTCTTGCACTTTTCCCATTTTTTTTAATATTATAAAATTTAATTTTTATATTCCATATACAGTGGTATTTCATACAGACATGACAAAAAAAGTGTCAAGAACTGCTAAAAATGGCGATTATTTAATAAGTAACAAGTTTCTTTAATTAAATAATAATTAAATTGTTCACATTTTTTTATACAGTTTTCTAACAACGATAACTAGTAAATTCAATAACATGTTTCAAAATTAATAAGATTGTGACTCAATAGTCCGACAAAGCTCTATATTTCCGAAACCATTCACGACAGAGAAAAAAATATGGGTACAGTTGGATCATTTTTAAAATGAAAGTTCGGTGCCCTTTGAAAAAAAAAACATAAAAAGTAGCAAAAAGGTTTAATTTTTATTGTCGGTCGCTTTTGCTTTTTTATGGTCTATTATTACAGTCACGTGCGGGAAGCGACACATTATAAAAAGCAAAGGCAGCCGCAGTACAAACCAAATCTTTTTTGCTACTTTTTATGTTTTTCTTTTCAAAGGGCACCGAATTTTCATTTAAAAAATGATGCAACTATACAAAAGTTATTGAAGCTAAAAATTACTTTTATATTCCTAATGTTTTTTTTTAAATTAGCTATCTAGTGATGTCACTTACAGGCTGGATCAAAAATTTCCACAATACAGAAAAACATTATTATTGTTCCACACTAAGAAGTGGCTTCTTAAAACTAAGATATAAATGTAAAAGAGATGGATTGATAAAGAATATTATTTTTATGTCATATAGAAATATTTTTTTATATAAATAAATTTTAAATATTAGCTTCGGCTTAGACGCAAAATAGTATTTAAAAACCATCTACGTTAATATTGTTCCTATATGAGAGTTGAACAATTTACAGAATAATATACAGGGTGGTGATTTTTTAAATAAATTAATTGGAAAAAAATTTTGGTTTTAGGTTAAAAGCTAAAAATAAGAGATTTTTTTGAGTGACAGTGGATTTTTCGAAAAAAAAATGAAATAGAACATAGTTTCACATTTTACGCCCTTTTCTTCTATAATTTTTGTATGTTCAGTTTTTCACCATCATGAACGGTTTCGGAAATATCGAGCTTTATCACACTATTGAGCCCCCTTATCTATGCAGAATGTTTATAAAGTATTTGTGCCAACTTTGTACGGAAAATGTTAACTTATTTAAAGATAAAAAGTTTATATGAACAAAAAAGATTCCTAAATAACTTTTTTTTGAAGCAGAAACCAATTTTTACATATTGAAATTATTTTCACGGAAATTTCACATCTTGATATTAAAAGTTTTTTTTCTGCTCAGTCAGTACACAGATTTGTTTTTATTTTATATGGTTCTTTAAAGAAAATTTAAATAATTCTTTTCATTAAAATATTTCTATGTGCCACCAAATGTATAAAAGCAGGTTGTGTCTTAATTGAACTTAAAATAAAGCGCTATAAATAAATAAACCCCTACATTAATAATATGCTTTTTAATCAAATAATTCAATGTACGTGTAAGCTTAAAATGGGTATATTTTAATATTTTAATGCAAAAAATATAGTCGCCATTTTTATTTATTTTTAAGTATTAAGCAATATATTTTATTCAAGATTACTTACGTTAAATTATTACCACCAAAAAAAGCAAGACCAGCAAGACTCTTGCAGCAAGACCAAGACCAAGACCAAGACCAAGACCGGGTGGTGCAAGACCAAGACCAAGAACAAGACCTTCCTTTGGCTTGCAAGACCAAGACCAAGACCAGGCTTGCAAGACGAAGACCAAGACCAAGACTAGCCCGGTCTTGGTCTTGGTCTTGCTTTGCTCATCACTAGTCCAGTCCATACGGCTAATGCTGTAACCCACTGGTTTCAAACCCATAATGTGGAAGTGCTGCCTTGGGTCGCTTATAGTTCCCATATAAATCCAATTGAGCATATTTGGGGTATAATCGTAAAAAAAAATATAATCCAAATTTTAGGCCACATAATTCCGAAGATTTATGGGAAATAATAGATGCGTGCTGGGAAGAGCTTGATCCAAATATTGTATCAAATATAATTTAGTCAATTCCGAATAGACTGGCTCAAGCAATAGAAAAACAGGGATATATGACCAAATATTAGATTTTATTTATTCTGGTTAATCGTTTTTTGTTTCTATTGTAATTTTTATAAAACTGTTTTGTGTTCGCATTTTTTATGAATACAACTGTACATCGTTTATATAAATTTGTTTTCTTTATTTTATTGATGTCACACCAATGGATGACATTTTCCATAACCTTCATCATCTAATAACCTTAAATAGAGAAACATTGACATCACCCGGTTTTACGCAAATATGACGACGGTGGCTCTCGCTTTAATTCTTGTACGTTTCTTTTTTATGAATATAACTGTACCTAGTTAGAAAAGTTTTATTTCGAATAGCAATCTAGATTCCAGTACCGGACATTCATACAAGAATTTTTTACAGTTTATTATGGTTTTTATATTACATGGAAAAAATAAATAAAATTAATATTTTTTTATTAAGAAGATATGTTTATCATATTACTAGTCATTTTAATGTTTTCCATAAAGGACCCCTCAATTTTCTTATGGAAAATGGGTTTCGGTCATTTTTTTTTAACTTTTTATAGTTCTCAACACGCTGATCAAAAGTCTCCCCAGGCACAAAACCTAACCCCCCTTAAAGATCACTGGGGATTTTCCTTATGGAAAATGGGTTTTTTGACCAATTGTTTTTAAACTTTGCAAGTAATAGTTCTCAACACGCTGATAAAAAGTCTCCACGAGCACAACACCCGAAAACCTCATCAACCCCCTTAAATCATAAAATAGGTTTTGGCCAAGGGTCAATCCATTAGAAATCACCTAAAGAAAATTAAGTTTGTTGCTCAACATTTTTTATTTTTCTAATTTTTTTATATGGTTTTGTCTACTATTAGGGGAGTCCAAAACTGTTTTTGAATTTTTTTTTTTGACTTATACTTTTTTTTTTTGGTGGCTATTTTTAGTTTGCCTCGGAACCGCTTTTTGGCTGAAAACAAGTTTTGCGTAAATGGTTATAACTCAGGTAATTTTTAAGATATCAAGACCAAATAAAAACTAGAATCACCAGAGTTAAATTCTCTAGATTTTTTGTTAAACACAATACATTCTAAGTTTTAAGATAAGTGGAGAAAAAAATGTTTAAATATAAAGAAAATTAATTTTGGACGCAACCGTTATGATTAATGGTTATATTTATTGTACAATTCGTATTATTGTTGAAGCTCAATCCCATTTGTATTTCTTTTTGTTGAACTAAAGATGTTGAAGCGGAGTGTTCGTGTATGTTTTAATTCTCTTGATTGACTGTTACAGATTTCGTAGTTTCAGGGCCTAAACAACTTTTGGGATACTTCAATTTTTCTTTGTTTGGACTCCTCTATATATCCTTCTGCTACATTGGAAGAAAGCCATCCTTCGTTTTTTTTTTAAAGTGAGCAAATCACCGCCGCTTTCTACCAACATGGTAGCCGAAGAACGCCTTAGCCCATGTCCGGTATATTCTTCGTGATTTTTTAGTTTTAAGTATTTTGCAATAAGTTTTGGAATACCACTGATAGTATGGCACCCAACATGTTGAGCGTATCGTCTTTGGTATGCAACAAATAATCTTCTACTCTCCATATTTTTAGGGCGGAGATCTGAGTATTTATGGTAAAGTGTACAGGGACTGAATTTGCAATTTTCATTGGTAATGGTAAAACTTCTTGACCTGTGAGTTTTTCCATCTCGTAAGAACACGATAAGGAAACGCCCATTATCTTCCACATCGTCTAAACTCAAACGTATTAAATCATCTCTGCGGCATGCACCGAAGATACCAAACACTAAAATTACTTTTGCTAGTAGATATTGTCCATCTGAAGCTTCACATAAAAATTTGGTTACTTGTACTGAGGTAAGAACCTTGGATTTCTTTGGTACATATCCTACAGCTTGTCGTTTCAAAAAAGCGATAGTTTTTGGATATTGGTTGTGAGTATTTTCTTTTATTGCCAAACAACTCTTTAACATGGAGAATCGACTCCATAAGGTGGATGACTTCATAGATTTAGCTTTTTCAGAAAAATAAACGAGAATATAGTCACTCACAATTTTGATTCTTTTCTGAGTCCGCTATTCGGTAAAAATGTGATATTCATGTACATATCTCAACCTGGATTTACTGGTAATAAATCGTCACTCACTTCTGCCGCTTGTTGTAATATAATATCGGGAATATCCGGATTTTCTTCCAAATCTGAATTCACTTTTTGAAAATGGCATAAATTTTACAGACAGAAAATAAAATATGTCATTAATAAATAAATCGTTGTTACGAACAGTTTTCATGGATGGATTTTTGTATAAGCGCACGGAAAGAGGGATCGGAAAAAAAAATTCCGTGCGCTGTTCTGAAAATGTCATATTTACTGTATTTTATCCACAGTTGAAAATGTAGTATTTTTAGGTAAGTATAATAAAAAATATTTTTTCTACTCCTATATTAGTAAGAACCTAATTACACACCGTCTACTTTATCAGTAAATCTCTAATTACAAACACTATACTGTAAGAAGCCAAACTGTGCGTAAGGGCAGTTACGTAATATATATATTACGTAACAGTTCCACAATCGCATTAACCGCGAGCCCCCAAAATCTTGAAAACTTTCAATAGATTTTACGTAAAGCTGGCTATGAAACAAATAGCATCGCCTTGACAACGCAAATGTTTGTATTACCAGAGACGATTTTTGACGTTAAAATTTTTAATCTGGAAATTATTATTGGTTATATTAGTAAAATATGAGTGACTCCGATACTGAGATTGTGGCAACGCCACCAGAAATTGCATTGCAAGCTGCTTCTGCAACTAACAATTTATTGCCAGAAAAATCCAGGGAGAGGTATGAAAAAGTATATCAAAAATTTATGAACTGGTGTACCGATAACTATGTGAGTACCTACTCAGAAAATGTTTTATTAGCATATTTCGATAATTTAACAAAAACCTTTAAACCTTCTTCACTTTGGGCTATTTATTCTATGCTACGCACTAATTTAAATATAAAACACAACATCAACATTGAAAATTATCATAAATTACGAGCCTATTTGAAGAGAAAATCAGATGGCTACAAGAGTAAAAAATCCAAGACACTCACCGCAGCCGATATAAACAAATTTTTAAATGAAGCACCGGATCAGGATTTTTTGTTTATAAAAGTAGTTTTAGTTATTGGAATTTCTGGAGCTTTTAGAAAGCAAGAGTTAAAGAATATAAAAACAACCGATATTGAAGACACTGGAAACACACTTATTATAAGGATTCCTGATACAAAAACGAAAATACCACGTTCCTTTATAATTTCCGGAAAATTTTATGGTATATGTAAAAAATATATAGAAATTCGAAAATTAATTGAAGACACACATATTCAACAATTTTTCTTAAACTTCCAAAAAGGCAAAATAACACGACAAGTAGTTGGCATTAATAAGTTAGGAGCAGTGCCAAAAAATATTGCAGAGTATTTGAAACTACCCAATGCTGCCTTATACACAGGACACTGTTTCCGAAGAACTTCTGCTACAATTTTAATCGACGCCGGGGGTGACTTAATGGCGTTAAAGAGACATGGTGGATGGAAATCTTCTACTGTGGCGGAAAGCTATGTGGACGAATCTATTTTAAACAAAACAATAACTTCTAACAGAATCTTACAGTCTGTTGAAAACAATTTACCAACCACATCCACATTACTTCCAGACCAGGAAGAAACAACACAATATATTCCAACACATCCTATGACAATGAACACCAACGTAATGGAAAAATCAGTTGCTCCCATTATAATAAAAAATTGTCAAAATTTTACCATTAATTTTAACAACAAATAGTTTTATATTTTTTATTTCCTTATTGTAAATAATTACATTTTTCAATACAATTTTTTTGTTTTTTCTTTTAAAATAAAGTTATTTAAAGTTTACATAATCTTCTGCTTTTATTTATAAAAAAACTAAACATAAAGTCGTAGAAAAAGTATAGTACACAACTCGAGTGGTAAGCCCATTACACACTCTTTCGAATTACGGTACTCGCTCGCGCTTGTACCGTAATTTTCGAAATCGTGTGTAATGGGCTTCTTACCACTCTCGGTATGTAATATACTATTACAGGATTTTTAAAATATAACTTGTTTCTTAAGGAGCTGCCTTAAAATAATCCACCCAAACAATGGATGGTTTTAACAAAGACTATATGAATTAACTCATAAAAACTTTATAAAATATACATAAAGTGTCTATTACCAGTAATTTAAGGCTACAAAGTTATTATAAAGAGATATAAATACACCAATTTTAAATGTTTTTAATTTCTTCTTTACTTATCGGATTAAATTACCTGATTCTAAAATTTCTTCTTAAAAGTTTTACTTCATGATTATTTAATTAATGTCGTAAAAGATACAGCTTTATAAAAACACATTAAAAATAATGTTTTTATTAAACGGCTAAACTTTCCAAAGTAAGCCTGACGGTAAAATACTACGATATTATTAGCCTTGTAGGTAATTTTCATGACTTTAATTTGTAACAGGTTGGAAGGTGTTAGAAGCTGTAGAGGGTGATTACCTGAATCTGAATATGACTATATGGGTTTGGACTCGAAAATAGTGTGCAGGGGTGGGGGGTGGTGGGTTAAAAGTGCTAAAAACGTGTTTTTCGCTTCTGCAAGCGCCATTGTTAATTTTAGAGGAATACGTTCAAAATGTTTTTTTTTAGGTATTAAAAAAACCTTTAATTTGAACCCGGCTAAAATTGATTTGATCCATATGTTTATGAAAAAATGCAAAAAAAAACCGTTAAAAATAGCCGTTTTTGAAATGTTGATAATTATTGCAAAAATATTTTTTTATCCATTTCTGTCATTGCAAAACATCGGTTTTTTAATTTTTCAATAAATAGAGGTTCTAAAGCATGATCGGATAGTTTTTTGCTAAGATAATTATGTTTTACTGATTTTAGAGCCCTAATCTACTGGGCTATATCTTTTTTGTTTATAAATATTTTAGGTATTACAAACTGTCTTTCTCAAGACTTACATTTTACTAATTTAGACCAACGAAATAAAAAAAATAATATTAAATCCTTTGTTTTGAGCCTTGAAAAAAAGGTACTTTTTTGTTAATAAACAATTGGAGTCGGAGCGCCCCCTGCATAAGTTAAGACTTTTAAACCAAGGAATATGGGAAGCTGGCTAATAAGTTAGTTTTTACCTTAACGCCCTCTAGCGGCGTTCGTAAGATGAGTGTAGCAATAGTTTATACACCTGAAAATAATGCTTAAAATGCTCTTCTAAACGAGACTCACTAAATTCGATTAAAGCAAACCGGTGTTATTAGCACTTTTCTAAATTAAACTTTAACCTTCCCCCACCACTTTATTTTAGAACTGACAAAAATTACACCTTTGTTTGGGAAACATTAAAGGATAAAATAGTACCACTTATTGACACACTTTATTTGCTATTTTTTTTTTTTGAAAAACGTATATTTGAAAATTGAAAATAATTTCCATAAGATGCGTGCTCACCGACATGGTAAGATTACCACGTTGGTGAGACAAAAAGACCTTTAGAAGTTAGAATTAAGGAAAATCAAAAACATACTCGAATGGGCGAGACTGAAAAGTCAGGTGTTGGTCTAAATTCATAATATTAATTGGAAAGATGCTGGAATTGTTCTTAGAGAATCCCACTGGAAAACAACGAAAGTTTAAAGAAGCTGCTATTATTAAAAACAATTCCCATGGTTATAGTAAACCAAGTTTAGATACCACAACAACATATCTACACCACAACTAAGGTATTTAGTATTCACTTGAAAACAATCAGAGATACTTACTGTTCAAAACGTTGTGAAAAAAAAAATAAATTAAGGCAATGGAAATCCGAAAAGAAGTTTTTATTCAATACGAAAATTATTACAAAAGTTATTTAGTTATTATTTCTAAAATGCATATGATTAACATCTTGTTAAGGCAAAATTATTTTAAGAAACAAAAAGGATATTTTAAAAATTAACAACGTATAAACCAAATTTTAAAGTCCGACAATACTTTTGGTCCACATTTTTTGCAGCTTAAATTTGAAGCGAGCAGAACAATTATATAGGAAAGCGACCCTTTAGTAACCTAACTTAAAAACCTATAAAAAAAAAATACACCCAAGAAAAAACAACTAGCAATGGTATTTTTATCAAGAAACTTATTTCTAGATAAATTCATTATTTTAAGATTTATTATTAATTTATTTTTTTATAAAAGCGATTTTTTTAAATTGTAACACTACACTTTAATATTCAATTATAATTAATTAAAGGTAAAAATCTAATTGGTACAAAAATGTTTTTGTTTTAATTATACTTTTAAAGGGATATTTAAAGTAAACAACAAAACAAAACTTAAAAATCAGCAACTTAACAATCAAAAAAAGGTTACAAAATTTTAAAAGTATTATTTTATGCAGGACAAACAGATCGTAAAACGATATTCTCAACCACTGATATTTTAACACATTAAGAATAAAATATTTTAGTTTTTATAAAAGTTACCAAATAAAAATTACGGTCCTAAAAATTTCCATAGAGAGTTCACAATAAAACACCTGTTACCAGAAATTCTGTCGAGATAAGAATATTTTGCAGAAATGGCAAGGGCTTCCCTATTTGTTAAATTGGGGAGAGTTTATTTCGAACGGCTTAAGTTTAGCTGATTTACTACCTTAGTAGGTCGATAATGTGCTTATAGAAAGGAAAATCCTAACGAGCACACTGGGAAATCGAAAAAGAATAGTTTGTTCCTGCTTCTTCTCTTTGTAAAATTGAATTGTGTCTTTATTGTTTCCGAGTATACATTTTGCAGATAACAAAAAATATTTTCTAGAACTACTATTATTGCATTATTTTGGAATGTATTTGTGTAGCTAATTATTTGTATAAATTGTAGTCTACTCCCAATAACAATTAATGAGATATTTTAGAGGAAGGCCACACAAAAAGAGGAACATTTAGTGCCTGGGTAATAAATAAAATTTTCATCATCTAAACTTATAAATATCAAAAATATTTATAATATCACAAAACAGCAACCCAATTATTTATTTTTTATTAAAAAAAATTGTACACCAAGAAAAATATTCTGTAGTTCGTTCTCGGTTGTTGTGTATAAAACCTACAAAATGACATTACAAATCAACAAAACTCTTTAAAATCGATACATAATACCACTTTGCATGATTTTAAAATATTATTTTCTAATTTTAAAGCTCAATTGAACAGAATTCTTGACGCTAAAAAGTTAACCTAACTTGTTTGTGCTAAACTGGGTATTTGTAATTTAGTGTTTACCAGGAAAAAAATTCTAGGTGATTAGGTGTGGATGTTTGCTACTATTTAGTAATAATATTTTTCTTGTTCCGAGCTGCACGGAGCAGAAAAAAATATATAAAGATTCTTGGAAATTATGAAAACGGCACTAGAGTACTCGCTTAATAAATTGCTCTAATGTATGCAAATTGTTATATCATAAATTAAATAGTCCGTAAGTCCGTAATGAAAAGAAATATATTTACCTAACAAGTGCGGAAAAGTGATACTTTTCCGCACGCGACGGCAGTTACACGAACCACGCGAAGCGGAGTTCGGGTAAGCCGTCAAGGGTGGAAAAGACACTTTCCGTACGTGTTAGGTACAACATTTTTTCTACGAGTGTGTGGAAAAAGTCAAACCAAACAACCATTAGATATTATTTATATTTACCATTACTTCTTATTATTATTAACAACATTAATCGTAAAAGAACAGTTGGTAGCATTTTGCAAATGAATCGCAGAGGCAAGTTGTTGTGGGTAATTGGAGTTGGAGATTTGAGGTGCAATTGAACCGTGTCGTTACAGGTAACAAAGACACATTGTTGCTTCCTAGAAGACGGTACGATGGGCCTTGAGTGCGTTTTGCTGTGTTCAAAGGTAGATGAACTTTGGGATAATATTTTGTTTGATAAGTCCTTCTTGAAACTTGTAGAGCTTTCTAGGTAGCCTTTTGCAACATATGGTGACTTCCAACCTCCAAGTCTTTTAATATTCGTTATGCCTTCACCAGAATTAGCTAACATTGTAGCTGAGGAATGGCGAAAGCTATGTCCCATGTAAAGTTCAGGGTTTGGAAGACGTAAATAGGCAGCTATTTCAGAGGGCATCTTGCCAAAAGTATTTATTTCTATGCACTGGACAGTACAAGCCAATTTTTGTAATTAACAAAAACCTCTGTGTGGTGTTTCGGGCTTTCGTAAACTGGAATACTTTCTATACAAAGCTAGATATTTTCCATTTTCAATTTCCTCAGAAATGACAAAACTTCGGCTAGAATGGTTTTTGGAGTCTGGAATATTTACAATTAAAAGATTCCCCTTATCGTCAATATCATCAATGCTAATTTTCATTAATTTTCCTCGACGACACGCACCAGCTAGTCAGAAAATTGTAGCTACCTTCATCGCTAGATAGACATCATTTAAAGCATCATTAATTAATTTTGCTATTTCATCTTACGAGAAAATTTTGGCCTTCTTGGGTCTAAATCCCACATTTTGCTTCTTCAAAAATGATGTAGCTTTGAAATATTTGCTTAAATCCATGTTCTTTTCGATCTTAATGACACTTTTTAACATGGAATACCTTGACCATAAGGTATTGGGTTTACATGTTTTACAAGTTTCGCGAAATATGCCATAAAAACTTCTTCTTTCATACTTTTGATTTTTTTCTCGCCACACCAGCTTGTAAATGCTGTATATTCTTTCTCGTACCTGTGCCTTGACTTGGACGGCAACAAATCTAAATTTGCTATTTCGGCTGCTTTGAGAATGGATTCAGGTAATTCCTCGTCAGAAGACTAAATGGGAAACGTTTTTTATTCAAAATCGACGATACTGATCAGAATGTACTAAAGACACTTTTAATTATCGATGACTTTTAACGACTTTGATCTTTTATAATATGGACACGGCACCGGTCAAAACTAAAAATCTGACAAGCAAGTTTAATATATACCAGGATGTTTGAAACGATTTTTTTAAAACAATATTAATTTTTAGTGAATATTTCGTTAATTTTACACCTAATTTGTACAAATAAAGAATACTATGCCAATAATAGAATTATACTAAGTCAAACTTTAGAATTAAAAACATTTTAAGTACGTGTTTAAGTGGGAAATTTGCAAGGTTGATTATTTTCCGCACTAGTACGGAAAAGTGACACTTTCCAAAATAAATTGCTGCGGAAAAGTGCTGCTTTCCACACGCTAGTAGAAAAATAACTATATCGAACCTTTTAATCTGAAATTGACGGATAGTCCCGTATGTTCCTTATGACATCATACACTTTTTTGTTGCAAATGTATAAGACAAGCAGTTAAACATTTATTAACCAAGAAGAAAGTAGTAATTTATTGTTTATCAATATTTTTTTTATGAAATCTGTGGTGCTGAACGAAAAGTTAAAAAAACATATTTTTAGTTACTTACTTGTAAGGTGGTAAGATAATGGAAATATTTAATCAAATTAATTCTCCTTTTTGTTTTTTTTTTAATCGTTACCCAGCTAAGCCCGTCCGAGTTGATAGTTACAGAAATTTATTCGTCCCTAACTGGCGTTTGGGCTTGAAGGGATAAAGAGAGTAACCCCGTTTATATTCTTTAATTCTTCTATAATTACTCAAAGGGGTGTTATTGGATAGCAGAATTTATTGGTAATGTATACTTTTATTACCCTATTGATTATATAAAACCAATAAATAAAAAATGCGGACTAACACAAACGCAATTTTTTTGCCTAAATGAGAAACTTCTAAAGCCAATCAAACGCCCCTCTCCCTTTCAAAAAATAGTCTCTTTTAATTTTTTTAGGCCAGTACACCAGTTTTTTAAAGCCACCAGAAGAAAAAAAGAGGATATTTTTAATGTTGAGTACCCAAAAATTTTAGAATTTTACATTGTTACAAAATCTAAGTATCAGTACGATTACGGCCATCATAAATCATTAAATGAGGCATTAAATTAATGTGTATGGCACCAAAATATTTCATGGTAATTTTATATGACTTATTTGTTTTCAATTACCCTGACTTTAAAATAACTTTATATAAATTAACAATTACTTTTCAAACGTACAAATTTATATAGAAAAACTGTGTTTACGCATAAAAATAGAATCTCGTAGTTGTACTATATCTTGTTGTACAACTTTTTTAATATTATGACACTTTTTTCAAAAAAAATTGCTTTAAAATATTTTAAAGTTTAGTAGAGATCTCTACAATTGTTTTTGTTATTTTAAGAGAAGAGTGTGTAAGATATATACTAAGTGACATAGAAATCCGAACACCCAGTTTAAATGGTTTTATTTTAATAAAATTTTGTATAAGTACTTAATGAAGCATAATAAGTAGGTAAATGATTAAAATATTGCATTGCTTTAAAGCCCTTTTACCTTTAATAATGTGTGGATGCACCCCGATGTGTTACGCATTCTCCAACGCGTCTAGACATGCTTCTGATCAGGTGGTCAATGTCCTCCTGTGGTATCTCATTCCAGGCAATCACCAACTCCTCTCGAAGTGCTCCTAGAGTCTGAGGAGGACGTTGCAAATTGAGCAATCTCCTACCCATCATATCCCACACGTGTTCAATTGGGGATAAGTCGGGAGATCTTGGTGGCCATGGTAACAATGTGACATCATTGTGTTGAAAGAAGTCCATTGTGACTCTTGCAACATGTGGTCGGGCATTATCTTGTTGGAAAGTTGGATTTGCCAGGTGTCAAGATATGGTAAAAGATGGAGTGTTAGAACTTCTTGGATATAACGCTGCGCGGTCATGTTACCTCTGATGAAGATTAGAGGTGACCTGGAACCATAAGCTATAGCACCCCAAACCATAACTCCAACAGTGTGATGAACATGTCTTTCAACAAATAACTATGGATTCCTCCTTTCACCACGTCGCCTTCTAACCCTGGCTCGAGCATCGTGCATGCCTAAACAAAATCGAGACTCGTCACTAAAGACAATACTATTCCATTCCTGATTCCAGAGTGACTGTTCTCTGCACCACTCAAGGCGATTACGTCGGTGTTCTGGAGTTAAAGGGAGAACTCAGTGTGGTCGGTATGAAAACAGGCCAAAACTTCTTATTCGTCGGTAAACAGTTCGCATGCCAATAGGTGTTCCATGTTCTGCAAACCATTCATTTGCAATGGACCTGGTAGTGGAGAAACGGTCCCTTAAAGCCAATAATCTTAGGCGACGATCTTCACGGTCTGTTGTTCTACGGCGGCGTCCAGTGCCCTTGCTCTTCGCGTACGGCCTTCTTGAAGCCATGCCTGACAACACCTAACCACAGTGTCTACACTTCTTTGCACTCTTACTGCAATTTCCCGAAAAGAAAGTCCAGCTTCCCGAAGTCCCACTATACGGCCCCTCTCAAACTCACTAAGATGACGAAATCCTACAGGTCTCCGTACTCTAGGCATCGTAACCAATCGTAAAGAATGTCAAGAACCAAAATCCGCCAAATTTGGATCTTTACTGCGGCTGCAATATTCATTTTTAGATTGTTAGTGAATTTTAAAAAAGCAGTATAAAAACCGAAATCTCAGGCTCATAAGGCTGCAAATTCCATCAATTGTAATTTTCAGTAAGATAAATAAATTCACCCAATTTATTAAAATAAAACCATTTTTAAACTGGGTGTTCTGGATTTATTTGTCACTTAAAGGTGACTTAGTATATATATATATATATATATATATATATATATATATATATATATATATATATATATATATATACAGTAGCACCGTACTGCGAACATAGGAGGCTCCTGGACAATTTTGGATGTACCCAATTCTAAAATACTCAATAATCATTTTGTGGTTTGCATCTCAACTTCCGTCTCGTTTTCTCACGTGGCGCATTTTTTGGTTAGGACTGGTGGGAGTGCTGTGTTAAATTCGGAAGAATTTATCTGCCTGAAAGTTTAGTTGTGTACTACGTTTTTATTTTCAGTAAGTGGATGCAGTGTTTATAGGCAAGTAGCAGGAGCTAGCTATCGTCAACCGACTTCGATCTGATTTCTTATCAGTCATAAATTTAAAAATTAGTTGCTTACGAGACCGCAACTGTTTGCTGCTTAAAAACCAAACAGTTTTCCTAATAAAATAAAATAATTTTCTCAAATAAATATTGGAACGTAGAAGAATTTTTAAGAAAATAATTTAATGTGCATTCATACAATAAAAAAAGAAAAAAACTCTTTCAAGTTATCAAAGATGATCAAATAAACGACCTTCTTGAGCCAAACAATAACCAAGATTGTCATAAAAATGCCTTCTGACATGTTAGAATGTTAGGTAATAATCCTAAATTCCCACTCCCAATTTGTAATCAAAATTTGCAGATTATTAGCCCTATTCCTACTGGGAACCATAAATTTATGATTTTACGGACTCTCAGAGAAAATCGTTGGGTGAGACCATTTAAGAAGTGAAAATGTCGATTCATCAGTAAAAACAATGTTTCTTATAAAATTTTCATTGTTATTTTTTTTCTTAGTTTCAAAAATTGCCTTCGTCTAAAATGATCATCAGGGAAAATTTCATTGGTTTTTCTTACTTTGTAGGATCGTTATCAATTTTTTCAGCACTCTTTTCCACTGGATCTTCTGCTCAAATCAACCTGTTCTGCAATTGTATTAATGGAAACTGTAGGATTTTAATAACACTTGCCACTACCATAATTTCTTTAATTTTCCTTTTATTGTTTTTTTCTGAGGCACCATCATGTTTATGTTTCTTGAAAGAAACAACCAAATGTCAGAAAGTTTTTAATGACTCCAGAAATAATGGAAACTCTGGGAGTCGGCCTGGTTAGAAATAAATTATTAAATATTCCCCAATTCCCCTAACAGGATTTCCACGGTGATACCATTTATTTAATTTGAATTTTGTCTTTCAGTTCGTAAACATCCATTATTAATAGGTATTATTAAAAAACTTTTTGGTCGCAAATAATCGATACAGTACAACTATTGCTGTCGAGCGTTCGATACTAAGGAACTATTTCAGAAATAAACGTATTGAATTGTTCGCTGGAAAATTATTGATCGATAAGCAATGCATGCGGCGTTTTTAGGTACATCCAAAATCGTCTAGGATCGTCCTATGTTCGCAGTGCTCTGCGCTTACTGTATATATATATATATATATATATATATATATATATATATATATATATATATATATATATATATATATATATATATATATATATATATATATATATATATATATATATATATATATTATATATATATATATGTATATATATATATATATATATAAAATACCTTATATTGGCAAAAACTGATTTTTATCGTTTTTCACGCCAACTCTTTATTTAAAATTTGTATAAAATATTACTTACCATCTTCAGCAGTGACCGCCTCTATAGCCAGAACTGGACCCAGTTGTCTAATTCTTGGCCCAGGAATAATTATGCTTTGTTCCATTCCACCATGATTGTACCAACTGTAACAACGAAAATAACATAAAATACTTTTCTTATTCTTAAGGGTGTTTGACACGCTCAAATTTTTAATAACATTTATGCAAGCAGAAATTACGGTACAAGACAGGGTTTATCCACACCATACTTTGGACCAGAACCTGCCCTTGGAGTGACCAAAACCACAGCACGAGGGCAAACCAGGGAATGGATCCAAACTAAACCCTGGAATACTGGAGAAGCATCAGTTGAAGACATGAAAAAGGCTTTATTAGGGGCCCATCCAAAAGAACGAAAAAATAACTACTGAGACAAAGTGGGAAAAGACTTCGCATCACACTAGGGCTGCTAAGAGGACACCTGCACAAGATAGGCTCATACAATGGGGACCCAAGTTGCAGAATGTGGTACGAGGGGGAACAGCCTACCATATCCTGCGCAAATGTAAAGCGTTGAATCACTAAAGAAAGGCATTATTTGGGCAACCGAGAATGAGCTCACAGGAATATATCAACCAATCAGTCTCGGGGTTATACAGACTTGTAGAAGGAACAAGACTAACGGCGGTTTGCACCACTGTGGTTTAAGCAGTTTTAAGCCCTTCTTAACCTAAGTTGCATTGAGACGGTGTCAAATATTATGACAATAGTCACATTCAAAACGTCCCTTAGTTAAGAAAACAGAAAACCACAACGGTGCAATTGGCCATAATAGGAGGATTGGTATAAAAGATTATGGGAGATTGGGCACAAAAAGCCCAAGATATGTACCCATTGCAAAAACATATTGTTGTGCTTAAATTTGATATCAAAAATTTGAGAAAAAAATATAAAACAACTTGAAAATGCGCGTTGAATTGCGCAGAACAAATATTTTGGGTGAAAGTATAACATCAAAAGTCATTAAAAAATTATTGTTGGAAACATGGGTGATTTGGTTTAGGTTTTAATATATATTTTGGGTACCTTTTACCCTTACTATAAATGTCGTGGTCCCGGAGAGGTCTATCGTGAATTTTAAACGGATAAAGCAAATACCGCTGGCTACATGCAGTCAAAAACAAAAACTATACCATTAAACACTCTAGAATAGTTTATTATTTTGGCATACTTAGCATTCCTTTACCCGTTTGCCTTTGTTTAAGGCATTATTTGGATTAAGGCCAACTTGTTCTTGCATTAATTTTCTGACTTTTTCTTTTTATTAGCAAAAGAACTGTTAATAGGCAATGAAAAATGCGCCTTTGGGTAGTTCCACGGATACTATTATTTTATAAAAAAATCCACAAATAAATTCTTTTATCTTAAAAAACAATAACAAAAAAGTTGATTTATTAACTAAAATTTTAAAAATCATTTCTCCATATTTGATCGTTATTTTGAATTTTAAAAATCTGACCCTAAATTCGTGATCAACTGACCTAAAAACCCTATGTACCAAATCTGGCGTAATTAAAAAAAAATGAAATTTGGTTTGCCATATTAAACCCACCATATTTAATTTTGCAAATCTGACTTCAGATTCGTTATTAGCTACCCCCAAACCTCCCCATACAAAATTTGGCGAGGTGATGAAAAAAACGTCACGTGAACATCAAATCTAGGGGTGGATTTTTATTTTACATGGTCTTTTTCCAATAAATAAAAATTTAGAAAATAAAAGACCAATTTTTTCTATTTTTGTTTGTATTTTTCGTTTTTTTGGCGTTTGAGACTGTGTTTTGAGGTAAGAAGAAAATAACGTCATGGTCAAATTCGGACCACGGATTTGTTTTTAGGAGGCAAAAATATATTAAAAACCATATATCACATCTTTGGTTTTGACACTTTCTTTATTTTGTAGAGCTGTGTTTTTTTATGTTCAAATCTGCTGGCATTCTGCGCGCGCAAAGGTTATCAAAAATGTGATTGTGTCAAACCGCCTTTACATATAACGAAAAAAAAACTTTATTTGTGTTTTGAATTCTTTTCTATTAATTTATTAATTTTCTGCTCAGTGAATTATTGCTGAAATATGTAGGCTAACGGAGCAAATCCGACATTTTGCCTAGACACGTAAAAATCTAGCTCTACTGAACAAACACGGGAAAACCGTAGTAAAAATCAAGCAAATCAAAACCGAAATAAATACATTTTTGCAAAAAAAAGGCGAAAAAATAACTTCAAAGGCCGGTGCTAGATCAAAAGAGCCCGAACGCTTCAAATCGATGCTCATTAGGTGCGATTTCGGAGCGGTGCTCTTTTAGAAGCTGCATCGAAATAATGTTGCTATGTTTATTTTTATTTCTACGAATGTACTTAGTTGATAGATATTTTAAATTGGAATTTGGCGAGATCTAATATCCAGCTATTCTGGTTATTTGCATTGAAAGGCAATGAAAGATGCAACGTTGCCGCCTTTTTAAGTACTTTTAGTTAAGTTGCAATAAAAATCTAATGGTGAAAGTGAAAAAATTAGTTGCCTTTAATTTTAAGAGCTTTTTAGTAAAGATCTGCTTAAGACAATCTTGGTGCAACCAGGGCCAATTCTAGGAAGTCGGCAGCCCGCGCGCAAAGACCTAATATGCCGCCCCTTTAGAGATTCTTTTATGTTTTTAACCAATACTTAACTTTAACGTTATAAATACATCTACCTGTATAAGAGTGAAAAATAAAGCAATAATAAAAATGCAAATAAAATTTAAATTGCAATTTTTTTTTGCCCTTATTATGTTTTAATAGCGACAAAATACTTTAACAAAATAATAAACAAATAAATATATTACCTTTAAAATAAAAACAGACATTTTATTACAAATGCATAATACTAAAAAATCGTCTGGGCTGGATGGCATACCAGCAATCGTCTTAAAAATTGTGCTCCCGAGCTTGCACCCATTCTAACTCGCCTTTTTCGAATCTCTTACGACACGAGCATTTTCCGGAGAGTTGGAAAGTTGCACGTGTGCAACCTGTCCCCAAAAAGGATCCAAAACTCTCCCTTCTAACTATAGACTTATATCTCTTCTTTCTGTATTTTGCAAAGTAATGGAAAAATTTATTTATTCCCAAATCTTAAAGTACCTGGAAAAAAATAAGATCTTACATGATAGACAGTATGGATTCCGCCACAGTAGATCCAGCTGATCTTCTTTCCTTTGTCTCACACAACTGGAACAAGTCCCTTGAGTTTCTTGGTGAATCCCAGATCGTTGCTCTTGACATATCCAAAGCTTTCGATCAGGTCTGGCATGATGGGCTTCTTAACAAACTTCCTTCTTACGGTCTTCCATCTAAGCTTTTCTTGGCTTTCCAGTTTCCTTTCTGATCCCATATCAGTTACTGTGGATGGTCATTCTTCCAGTTCTACCAAATTAATGCTGGGGTGCCCAGGGCTCAATGCTGGTACCCACGCTGTTTCTTCTACACATTAACGATCTTCTTTTTCCACAATCAATCCCATCCATAGTTTTGCTGACGATGGGACCCTCCACTCTAGTTTTTTAAGTTTTTTTAAGCCACCCTGTAAATTTCTTGATTTGGAAAACAAAGCGCAAAAAGGCCCAATGCCAGATATCTCTTTTCACCAAAGGGGCCTCAAATTTATCTTCGATTGGGGCCCGGGGCCAAAAAATCCCCTTTGGGGTTTAAAAAATTTAATGCTTCAAAACACGTATGTTCGCTGTCGCGAAAAAAATCTTCCAATGCTCATCTCTTACATATGAGCGCCAAGTTCTGCAGAATAAAGAGTCGTTTAATCTTGTCGGCGTTACTTTTGAGAATAACCTCAACTGGCACAAACCATTACATCTATAGCCTCGGCAGCTTCAAAAAGGACCTCTTCCGAGCCAGAAAATATTTGTCTTTTTCCAATCTGTACACTCTGTATGTATCCCAAATCGGGCCATCTTTAGAATATTTTTCTCATGTCTGGGGAATGGCGTCCCCTACAACATTTAGCATTCTGGACTTCATTCAAAGGAAGAGCTTTTTTAGTCTTATTAATTTATCCAACGCTCACAGAAAGGCTTTCTCTTCTTGCCCACCGTCGAGCTGTAGGGGATCTGTCGCTCTTCTATAGGTGTTTCGGTTTCTGCTTAGAGGAATTGGTCAGTATAATTCCTTCTTTGGGCTCCCAACAGAGCAACACGTAGTGCAACTTTTATGCATCCTTTTACAGTTCAGTTAGAGAGACCAGAACTTCCTGCTTTCTTTGTTCCTTCATCCCTAGAGCCCCAAGACTTGGAACCTGCTGCCCGCAGAAGTTTTCCTTCTCCCCCCCAAACTCAAAAAAAATTTAAATCCCTTTAAACAAACTCCCTCTCACCACACTTAAAACCCCCCCAGTTGGCCGTTTTATTAAGATAAAAAACATAAACTCGTAAAAAAAAAGTTTTATATATATTTTTTTTTTTTTTTTTTTTTTTTTTTTTTTTTTTTTTTTTTTTTTTTTTTTTTTTTTTTGGGGGTTTTCTTTTTTTAAAAGGGAAACAAGTTTTCAAAAATTTTTGGGGGAAATAATTTTTCAAAACTTCGGTTCAATAGAATGAGGGCCAAAACCCAAAAACCTTCTTGTGTCATATTTTTTTTCAAGAAATTTTTTAAATAATTTTTAATTTCTAAAACTTTTTACCAACCAAGAAACAGGAGGTTAAAAAATTTTTGCTAGAAAAAAAAGGGGGGAAAAGGGAATGAGATCATTTTTGACTATAATTTTTAAATTTTTGTTTTTACCTAAAAAATATTTTTAAAGAAGTTATTTATTAAAGAGTTGTAAAACCCCCCATATCTTTCAAAATTTTTTTTTTCTTATTAAAATAATATTAAGTTTTTTGGCTTTCGGGGAAAATAAAAGGAAATCATACAAAAGCGAATATTAAAAGGGCAAAAGAAAAAAAAAATTTTTATTTCAAGGGGGTTGAATTTTATCAAATTAAAAAAGAACCCCAACTTAATTACTGAAAGGGATTTGACACTGGTTCTCCCCCCCGAATTAAAGGATTGGTGGAGGGGGAAAATTCCCTCCCCTTTTCATTCAAATTTTTTTAGTTTTTTACTTTTGAAATATTTTTTTAATTGTCTTTTTAGAAATATTTTTTTTTTTTCTTTTTTTTCTTTTTTTAGAAAGCACCGACTGTCTTAGTTTTTTCTGGAAAACATTTAGAAAAAGTAAAAGAACAAAAAAGTATCCTGATCAAAATCAAAAAAAAAACAAAATTTTTAAAGAAATTTATCAAAAGGGTTCCCTAGCGTTGTTAAAAATATACCTTTTTTTTCTTTGAATTTGGTTTTTCTTTAACCCAAAAAATTTTTTTTCTTTTTTTCTGCTCTTTTGTATCCAAAAAACCTTTTTTAAATATTGTTCTCTGTCCGGGAAAGGGTCTCCTACAACATTTTCATTCTCGATTTTATTCAAAGAAGAGATGTTCGTCTTATAAAAGATCCCACCTCACAAAAAAGCTTCCTCCTCTTGCCCCCGTCGAGCTGTGGGGTCTGTCGCTCTTTATAGATTTTTTTACGGCTTCTGCTCAGAGGAGTTGATCAGTATAATTCCTTCTCTAACAGCTCGCAACAGAGCAACACGTAGTAATTTATCTCCTTTTACAGTTTAACTGGGGAGGCCCCCAGCTTCCCGTTTTATTTGATCCTTATCTCTAAGTTTCCAGACTATAAAATGCTCCACAAAAATTTTCCCTTTCCTCCAAATCTCCAAATATTTAAGTCCTGTGTGAACAAATCCCCTTTACCCCACCTAAGAACAGACGGTACGTTAGTACAGGCCTAGCCTTCGTGAATTGTCCAAAGATAAAAAAAATCTTGTAAATTACTATTAGGCTTGTTAGAAAATACCTAGGAGTAAAAAAAATTTACCCCTGATATACCCTTAATATTATAGAATAAAAATTAAGAAACTTTTTGTGTGCGCACCAATAAACATAACCTAAAAAAATAATTATTTTAATTCCATAAAAAAACTTGGAAACTTATTACACAAATTTATCCATTAGATAAAGTGAGCAATAAATCGTATATTTCCTTAAATTTTCCACACTGCTGGAAAAATTACCATAAATATGAAAAATACAAATACCTTAATACAGCCAGGGATTTTGCCTGATACACACAACAGAATTTACTGCGAAACATGCAGAATCCTCTAGATTTAGGTAAATTGTTTTTTGATTGATTTCAGTACAAAGTGCTTATAAATAATCCCCAGACGTCAGAGTGGTTTATTTTTTTTTTTGGCACCTTACCTGAAAACTAAAGATGATCAAACAAAAAAAAATAATAAAAAAATGTTTTGCTTTAATGGCCCCGGGTTCACTAAAAATTTTCTTAATAGATTTACTAGGGAAACTCTTAAAATAAAAGGGGAACTTAAAATTTTTTTTGCTTTTTCCCTTGGGGTTTTTTTGGAAACTTAACTAATAGTCGAGGCTGCAGCTTAAGAGCAGATCAGTATATCTTAAATTTGAAGAAACTTTGAGCTGGGTTGAGCGAGGATGCCCCCAAGGGGAGTTCTGTCCCCACTGCTTTGGAAACCCTTTTCATGGAGACCTACAAATGTCCTTCAACTTGAAGGGCCCAAACATTGGGATATGCAGACGCTGTCATTATGGCCCAAGGAAAATTTAACAATACTTTAGGAAAAATGAACGGCCTAAAGCAGTTCCAGATGGACGAGAAAGGGGGACTAAACATAAACCCTTCAAATCAGCCATAGTTGCCTTCCCAAAAGGAAAATCTAGGGGCTTAGGACCCCTGATCCTACGAGGTGAAACAATCAAATTGTGGGAGATTGGAGCATCATCTGGATACGGATGGTTCCAAAACCACAGGGAACTGGAGCGGGGTGTACAGTAAATGGGAAAAATTTCCATCCCTAGGAACACACAGTTCTGTATTTTAAACGGAAATAATGCTTTATCCGTGAAAAAGAAAATAACAGGAGGGCTTATAAAAACAAGCGGATCTGCATAATAACAGACAGCCAAGGTCACTAGGGGCACTAGTAAACCCCAAGGTAACGTCCAAGCTGACTGGGAATGCCAAAAAGAACGGGAAGTCCTGGGAGAATGCAACAGAGTAACTCTTTGTGGGTACCAGGGGATTCGGGAAAAGAAGGCAACAAAAAAAGCGGATGAGCTACGAGACGGGGTCATCCACCCCATACTTTGGGCCAGAACCTCCCCTTGGATGCCCAAAAACCACAGCACGGGGGAAAACCGGGGAAGGGATCCGAAAAAAACAAAGAATACTGGGGCCTCAGTAAAAAACATGGAAAAAGTTTTATGAGGCCAAAAGAACGAAGGAAGAACTACTCAACAAATAGGAAAAGACTTCATAACAGTAGGGTTGCTAACAGGGCATAATAGGACACCTCACAAGATAGGCTATCAATGGGGACCCAAGTTGCAAAAAGGGACGAGGGGAAGAAACAGCCTACCATATCCTGTGCGAATGTAAAGTTGAATCACAAAGGACAGGCATTATTTGGGCAACCGGAAAGGGCCCACAAGAATATATAAACCCAAACCCAAATCTCGGGGTATACAGACTTGTAGAAGGAAGTGGGAGGATTATATAAAAGACAATGGGAGATGGACAAAAAGCCCATGACGGCCCCCCAAAAAAGGGAAAAAAAGAAAAAGAAGAATAGTCGAGGCAATGAAGCACTAAAAAGGCCAAAAGTTTTTGTTTTTTTTTCCAGGTCGGTCAAATGGGGTTTTTTTGCATTCGCTTTAAATTCCCCGTAATTTCCGGATTACAAACCGGAAATTGCATTGTGCACCAAAAAAGCATTCAAAAATGCATTTTCGAGATGCATTATGGAAAATTTGATAAATTTTTAAATAAAAAAGGTCAACCCGGGGGGTTTTTTGTCCCCCAAACAGTAAAGATGTTCAAATTGATTCAACCCCACCGAGCTCAGAAAAGGTGAACGTCATCTGGGGAAAAGCCAAAATTTAGCGCCCGGGGGGTTTTTTTGGTTCTGAATTCAAAATGGATCGGGAACACCCCCGACACCTGGTGCGTCCCAACCTAACCTTGCATCATCTCCCAAAAATCTTCCCACACTATCGACAAAAAAAACCCGAAAATCATTGAGGGGGTTTTTTTTGGGGCTAACCAAATTTCACGTCGAAAACTATTCCCTGAACACCTGGAGCACCGGAACCTGGCCCTGGACGCCATCAGGGTTTGACCAAGAAACTCATGGAATGTGTTCCAGTTATGTAAAACAAGTAAAAAAAGCCTTTTTTGGATATCTTGAGACAAAATCCGTATTGTTTATTTTGTATAACTTTGTGTTTTTTCATAAACTTTAAAATTTAGAGTAAAATTTTACTTATCGGAGATAACGCCAATTTTGATTTTTGCATACTGTAGTTTTTGGGACGCTGATCACGAATCTAAAATTAGTTTTTTTTTGGGCATTATCTGTTTTTTTAGTAATGAGGCGTTATAAGAGTTTTTTGATTGCTATAGGCCAAAAAACATTCTACTATGACCGGTGCCACTATCCCTCTATGTTCTGAAAAAAAAGTGATTAGGTCAGAAAAAACTTTTGCTAGAAAATTGTAGTAGCTGTAAAATTACTTTAAATAATTTCAGAAAAATTTAAAAATAGAAAGAGAATAATACGATTTTTTTGAACAAATTTTCTTTGCTATAATACTAAAAGCATTCCGGTTTATTATGTGGTTGCTATAAATTCTGTATTGACAGGTTTTTGATTTGTGGAATTCTGTGTTTTTAATGTATGTTTGATGTTCTTTAATGCGTTTGGCTAATGGTCTAGAAGTTTCACCTATAGAAAAGTTATTACAATCACAAAGGCTCTTATAAATAGCATTTTTTGTTGTATTGAATGGTTTTAATTTTGTTACTTGAAATCCTATAGTGTTTTGCCATTTATTTATTAAATCGAGAGGATAATTATTTTGAACCAACAAATTTCTTTCAAAAAGTCTTTTTTAACTTATTTCTTTTGATCAAAACAAATTTTTTAATTCAATTAATAAAACTTTTTCCAACAACTTTTTTTACCATTAGTGTTGAGATAAAATTTAATTATCTGCTTGTATGTGGGTTTTCTGTAAATTTTATTTTCAAAATTATGTACACATCAAGAAAATAAAGTTGTAGGTTTTTTATTTTTTAAAGGTGAAATAAATACTGGGTTTTTGTGTCTTAATTTGTCTTAAAAATTATTTAGCAATGGTGGTCATATTGATAATGTCATCTTTATATCCTCACCAAAATAAATGGTTATAATATTATTTATTTACAAAATTGGATTAAAAATTTTTCATAAAGATGAACCCATGGCCATGTTAGAAATTAGTTTATCAAAGTCAGTGTTATATTGGAAATGTGTTTAGCAGGTTGGACATCATTTTCTAATATTTTTTTAACAATATTAAATGTTTTATTAACAGGAACATTTATAAATTTCATTTGATCTATGACAACGTGTAATAATTTTCTTAAGCAATTATTTGTAGAATCTTATATTTGTCATAAAAATTTATTTTAAGGAGCAATGGGTATTTTGGTTTCATTTTGAGATTGTTATTGAATTATTGTTTCCCAGAAATGGCCTAGCACGTCCATTTTCAGTACCTGCTTCTCTTTTATACAATGCTATCTTTGAAATCATTTTTACTGCCTAGAGGAAAGGACAACAAGACGGCAGGGGTTATTTTACATAAAAAGATTTAAATATGTCTAGATTTAATTGTTTATCATAAGTCAGTGTTATATTGGAAAGGTTTAGCAGTCATGTGGAAATCATTATCAATTTTGTTTAACGGGACGATTTATTAAAAGTTCAAGCAGAACATTTTAAATTTTTTCAAAAAAAAAAAAAAAAAAAAAAAAAAAAAAAAAAAAAAAAAAAAAAAAAAAAAAAAAAAAAAAAAAAAAAAAAAAAAAAAAAAAAAAAAAAAAAAAAAAAAAAAATTGCCAAAAATTTTTTTTTAAGTCAAATTTAAATTCCAAAGCTAGATCCATATTTGAGGAAGTCAAAAAAGCCTATTTTTTATATTTTCAGTGCCAAATTGGGGATTAATATAAAAGTTGGGCTCCTCATGTTCAGAGCCGGATTTAACTTTTTGCCGCCCATAGGCTAATTTTGCCGCCCTAATATGTCAATATTTTTTGGATACCAGAACGAAAAATTTAGCATTAAAATAATTTCACTAGTTATTCTTATAAAAAATTAATAAAAAAATAACAAAAGTAAAACATAAAAAAAATTAAATAACATTTCTTTAAAACAAACAAATTTTATAATATAAAAACAAAATATAAATTAAAATGTTAAAACAAATAAGCCTTTTTTTGAACTATGTATTATTTAGTTATAGGCAAAACCCTTTACTAACATTTTTCTTCGAACCTTTTTTTATTTAAAATCATTAATTATGTCATTAAAATTTACGATTCCATTTTTTTAAATTAAGGGTAAATTTGCCGCCCATAATATTTGCCGCCCTAGGCTTTAGCCTACTCAGCCTTTGCGTAAATCCACCCCTGCTCATGTTTGTTGTGTGAATTGTCACGTAAATTTAGTGCAGTGGATGTATGGCAAGAAAAATTTTATGCCGTTTGCTATTCCTATGGTGTGGAGAGAACCTACTGACCATGTAAGTGATTGCTACTTTTGCATCACTAAAACAGAAGGGATTTCAAAAAAGCATAGAGACAAAATAAAGTATCCAAATTTGCCTTCGGCGCTAAGGCCAGTTCCTCATTGCCGGTACTGATAGCGCCTTTCAACCTGGACATCGTGTTTCCCAGTGATTCTAATTCTTTATCAGAATCTAATCCACAACATCCTGAGAACACCAGTTGTAACCCAACATTTTTACCAACTACCAGTAAACCTTACTTAATAACTTACAATGAATTAAATGACTTGGTACGTGACCTAGGATTGTCAAAACAAAAATCGGAACTTCTTGGTTCCAGACTTTAACAGTGAAACTTGTTAGATAAAAAAGCAATTCCGAAAACAGAATGTAACATTATCAAGTTTTTTTTTAATGGAAGGGTCGCTATGTGTCTGTTGTGATATTGATGGTTTAATGAATGAGCTTAATATGAAGCATAATCCTAGCGAGTGGCGTTTATTCATAAATTCGTCAAAATACAGCCTAAAAGCAGTCCTGCTTTATAATGGAAAGAAAAAACCATTTATTCCTTTAGCCCATTGAGGACAACGAAAGAAACCCATAACAACTTAGCAACCATATTAAACAGTAGTCAGTGGGATATCTGTGGAGATTTAAAAGTAAAGGTATCTTTTGACTTCAGGGGTTTTACAAAGTATTGCTGTTTTTTTGTCTGTGGGAAAGTAGGGAAAAAAAGAACACTACTGTAAAAGGATTGGCCTCTAGAACTTCTTTTAACCTGGTACTTCAAATATTAAATATCCCCTTTTACCAAAAGGTGCTGCTAGCCTCTCAAATTTTGTTGATAATCAAATTTGTCAAAGCCATGGACAAGAAGGTTTGGTTTTCATACCTAGGAAATATTTTAATAAGTGATGCAAAATTAAAAAAGGTATATTTATTACCTAGATACAAGCTTCTAGATATCTCCGTTGTCAAAAACATTAATGAAAAGGAAATGGAGCTTGGACGTATTTTGTATGTAGTGAAAGAATTTCTAGGCAACAAGAAGATGAGATATAAAGCCCATAGATGAACTGTTGAAAATTGAATTACTAGGGTGTCGCATGTTCTAAAAATACATTTTTGCATTCCCTTTAATTTTTTCTCGGAAATTTGGGTGCAATAAGCGACGAACAAGGAGAAGGTTTCACCGGACATCAGGACGTGGAAAAAAAAGTAAGGGACGCTGAAACCCATCTATGTTGGGCGACTACTGTTGGTTTTTAAAAGGATAATGCTACAGAACATAAAAGGAAAAATTGAACGTTTTTATCGCTGTATCTTATCTCGTGCAATTATTTTTATTAATAACAACCATCCTCAGTAATGTTTTTGCATGGATTCCACATGTTTTATATGTTTATAATAAATAAATATATTAAATTGGGAAAATATGTCGTCTCCTCTTTTTTCTCCTTATAACAAATAAACTGTACGTGTTCCAGTAATTAGCTTATCACCTTTGGATTTAGGACTCTAAAATACTTCAAACAAATATATTTTTATCAATGTTACTTTACAAAAATTAAAATTTTTGGCCTGTGTTATCAATTTTTGTCTAAAATAAAAATTGAACGTGTTTCATACAATGCAAACACGTTTGTTTACGTATAAACGTTAAGCTCTTTGTGGTAATGTAATATTATATTTTTAAAGATTTAACTGAAACAACTCCTTAACAAAGTAAAAACCTGCTGCAAATCCAGTGAAAAAGCACACAAAAATAAAGAATGTCCCCCGTTTCATTTTAAGTAGTAATCTCCAGGGCAAAACAAAGTAAAAGTGTTAGGAATACATAGGGACTATTTTCATTTTAGACGGAACTCTTCCGGGGAACGTAACTTACAATATAAAGCAGATTTTTGCATTTTCCTGAAAAGAATGCTTTCCTGAAACGTTTCTCTAAAAGGATGTATTTCGAGCGGAGGAAATGACGAAGAAGCTTTCCTCATAATTATTAAGAAACTTTTTAAATGTCGAGTATAATATAAATGGTATTTTGTACATGAAAACCGAATTTTGAGCACTGAATTCCTTTATGTTATTTAATAAAACCTTTATTAATAATAATAATATTGCTTTATTGTCCTATAAGATTATACCTGTTTTCGACACAGCACCATAAAATAAAACTATGATATGATATGATAGCAGTGAATAATAATAAATTGTATATTATGAGGAAAAAAGACAATTTAATGGTTCTATGCAATAAATATAGTTTAAATTATCTTTGAAGTATTCAGACAATATACAGGGTGTCTCACGACGAACTGCGGCCAATAATATATGGAAAACTATTAATAGAAAAATTTTAAAAATTCGACAGTATACTAGCGTCGATGGGGGCAACCCGGCAAAAATATTATCAAGAAGGTGGCACTTCCGGTTAAACCGGAAGTGAGTGTTAACTTTTTTGTTTTAAACACCCTGTATATTATAACATTTTTGAATTCTGCGTAAAATTCTAGACAAATTTTCTGTATATTGTTTCATACTTAAGTCGCACCGATTTTGACACATTTAAATTTTTATGTCAAAAATGACGTGTGTAGGCTATAGAATAATAGCCAATTTTTCCATTAAAAAACTTTTATTATTTAATTTGAATTAAATTTATTGTTGATAATTACGTACTTTTATATATTTTTATAGTAAAATGGTTTTTGTTTCTCTGGATATCTATTAGCAAATACGTCATATGTTCTTGACATAACTTTGTCACATTCTTTATAGATAATAAACAAATTTAAATAATTTTCGGTTGTCGGACTTGATTATTGAAAATTTTTAAATGGTAAATGACAGCACAGTTCTTTAGCAGTCAGTTGTTTCCAAATAACACCGTCACTGCCAACTAATAGTAAATTGAACTTAAAATCCGCCGCCCAACCGCCATATAAAAAATAAATTGGCAATATTTTGAAAACTAAAAATTTCGGAACAGACAACTTAATACGAACACACCTTAATTTTGATTTCTGATAAGATAAAAATAAAACATTCAGGGGTTACCATTTGAAAAAATTGATTTTTAGCACTTTTCTCATTTTAATCTTTTACCTCAGTTTTTAAACACCCTGTATTAATAAGTATGAAATTACTATAAAAATCTATTAAAGTGCGTCCTTTTTAATAACAAGCTCAATGCAAATTAACTAATAAAAGTTTCTTTATAGAAAAAATTGGCAATTTTTGACATAAAAACTTAAATATGTTAAAAACTGCACTTAAATATAGGACATTATACAAAAAATTTGTCCGAAATTTTACGCAGAATCCAAAAATGTAATAATTTACAGGTCGTTCCATTTAAAACAAGAAAGTTGACACCCACTTCCGGTATAACCGGAATTGCCACCATCTTGAAAATATTTTAGCCGAGTTTCCCCCACCGACGTTAGTATACTGTCAAATTTTCAAAATTTTCCTATAAATAGTTTTCCATACATAAATCGACAGTTCGTCGTAACACACCCTGTATAATAGGCATTTCCTAACCATAAGTTTTCGACTGACAATTTAAATTCATAAAAACTAACTATTTTTTTAATACTAGCAGATAGATGATTAAACATGTTTTTGAGTCATAAATTAAATATTTTTCCTTTACAAACGTCTTAAAAATTCAATTTTTAACACTATCTAGATGCCTTAAAAATATTACTTTAAAGCACTAGTGCCTTTAAGTATAATTTTTAAGCACTAGTGTTAAAAGTGAAATCTCAAATTTTGAAAGGTAACGTCAACATTATTTATATACTAACATTTATATTAATTGTTCAATTCAAACAACTTGAAATAGTTATTTACATTACAAGATGCGAAAGTTTACTTTTTGGTGTGAGGTGGTTTTTAAATGGCCGAGGCGAAGCCGAGGCTATTTAAAACCTCCGAACACTTGAAAGCCTTTCGCATCGTGTAATGTATTATATTTTTCTGCTACTGTTCTATGTATCGCATAATTTAATAATCATTAACATCATGTTTTAATAGAAATATCAGAGATTTTGAAATTTTACCTGTTAAAAATTAATCCATAGCAACGCATTTATTGTTGACATTGTCTGTCATCAGCACTTGTCAGATTTTGAATTATTGTTAATTTAGTATAAATCCATTCCCATTTTAAAATGTTAAATGAATATGAAAATGGCATCCAAAAGGCAGCTGACCTCGCGTGTGCCTCACTTCTGCCAGACAAATCTAAAGAGAGGTACCATCAAACATATAAATCGTTTTCTGAATGGCTTGCTACAAAAAATGTGGGGCGGATTGACGAGAATGTGATGTTGGCGTATTTTCAAGAAAATCCGAGTCTTTATCACCACCAACCCTCTGGTCTGTATATTCCATGCTCAAGTTAACAATTTCCGTAAACAAAAATCAAGATATTTCGGAGTTCAAGAAACTAGTTGCTTTTATTAAAAGGAAAAACGATGGTTATGAGGCAAAAAAGTCAAAAATTTTAAAAAAGAAGAAATCATAAAGTTTTTACTTAACGCGCCTGATCAAAGTTACTTAGCAATGAAAGTAATAGCCATTATGGGAGTGGCTGGGGCATGCCGGACAGACGAAATATACAGAATGAAGCTAAGTGATGTAGAAATAAGAAATGACGTGGCTATAGTAAAAATAGTGGAGTCTAAAAATAAAGTTAAAAGAAACTTTGTAGTAACCAACGATGAAGTCTCAGTTCCTTATGTCAGATTTCTACAGGAATATATTAAGCTGAGACCAAGGAATGCTCTAGATGAGCGTTTATTGTATCGTTATGAAAGAGGTAAATGTGTTAATCAAGTAATTGGAAAGCACACTATTTCAAATGTACCTAAAGAAATTGCGAAGTTTTTGAAGCTTGAAGACATCAGTAGATACACTGGCCATTCTTTTAGAAGAACGTCAACTACGTTCCTTGCCAATGCTTCGGATGTCGATATTTTGGACTTAAAAAGGCATGGAGGTTGGAAGTCTTCTTCTGTTGCGGAGGGATATATTGCTGAATCCTATAGTAATAAGGTGGAAATTTCAAAGAAGATTTTACACGAAATTCCTACCAATATTTCCTCTAATGAAGTAACAGTGAAAAATATGAATATTAACGTAGTTAAAGGTGATAACGATACCCCAACAACAAATTTAAAAACTGTTAATTCAAGTATTATTCCTCCAATTTCTTTTGCTAATTGCTCAAATTGCACAATTACTTTTAATGTTAATACCTACCCTAGTTTTTTAAAATATTTTGTCATAAATTAGTTACTTTTTATAAATAAATCCTAATATTTCCCACAAGCATATTTTCTTTTTTTACTCTTACTTTTTGTCCAGGCGCTGAAAATATTACTTTCGTAGCTAGCAACGCTTAGCAACCAGGTAACACGAAGGTTCTCTTTCGTTATCATTCGCGTTGCTAGGACCACAAAGTTTTCTTACTTATACAGTAGTAGAAAAAACAAATTTCTTCCACAGTTCTAGCATTCTCCGTAGTTGAGGTGGATTGAACAGAAAAAACCGCATTCTCAGTCGACGTTGAGGCACGATCTGCGGCTCTTGTTTTTACTCTAAGTAGTTTTCTGACAATGGAGTTCTTATTTTCAAGGAATTTTCGATGTGTCCCTCAGCAACGGTAGAGGATTTCCACCCCCCATGCCTCTTAATTGTCGTCAAATTTGCTCCAGCATCGGCAAGTAAACTCGCTGAGGATCGGCGAAAACAATGCCCCGTATAGAGGATCGGATTTGGAAGCTGCAGAAATCTTGCTATAGCAGCAGAAAAGAGTTTATTCTGACGGGATTTCTGGTACACTTACCCTTCGCGTACATTAGGAGAAGTCTCCGATTTCCTACATTTGCTGGACAAAGAGCCATATACTTTCGATAATAATCCAAATAAAATTTTTCAACGATAGGGAAATTTCGTGGTACCTTGGTTTCAGTATCTCGTATGTGAATCATCAATGAAGTGCCCATATCTTCCAAGTCGTCAAGAGTCAACTGACAAAGCTCCTCCCTGCGACAGGCACCAAAAATTCCCAAAATGATAACTACTTTCATCAGAAGGTATTTATCATCAAGTGCACAGTTCAGAAACTGGTCAATTTGCGCTTTGCTCAGAATCTTTGATTTTTTGGGCTGGTATCCCTCTCCTTGATGCTTTAAATAAGCAATAAGCTTAAAAAATTAACTGATATCCACGTCATTGTTTATGCCTACCATAGCTTTGATATTTGAATAAGTCGACCAAAAAAATGATGCTTTTCAAATCCTCGCTTTTTTCTCAAAATATGCAAGAAATATATTTTCGGTATATTTTTTAGCAACACCTTTCTCCCTACACCAATTCATAAACTTATTTTTAGGTAATATTATATTGTATACGAGATTTACTGGGCAGCAAATCCAGCGATGCTCTACTGGCCGCTTCATCTATCTCTTTAAATGGATCGATGCAACCAATACTTTCTCTTCCATTTTAAGTTAATTTCAAGTAAAAACTAAAACAAGCTAAAACTGAAAGGATGTCTCAAATTTGAAGTAAACATGCCGTAACCAACCAGCATCATCAACGGTTGCTAGAATTCATAATATAAATGCCGACTTCAATAATTTTTATATACGATGCTATGTAAAACTATATCTTCCAATTTTTGAATAATTTAATTTTTTACTGGGTTCTTGTGTTTGTAGAAAAAATAGTGTATAATATTTGTGTTAAAATTACGTTTTAAGGGACTCATGTGAGTTGCAGAACTCGCTTCGCTAACTCTTAAAACTTTTACATTGGTGCCTTAAATGTATACTTTTAACACTTATATCATAAGTAATAATTTTATTAAAGTATCACAAGGATTTAAAACATAAAGTTGAGAATTTTGTCCAGTATTGTGCGAAAAATTCTTAGTATTATTGAACCAACATTTTTTTGTATAATAAATATAATGTTTCAAAAATATTGATAGAAGTAAGTGTTAAAAATGAAATTAAAAAAATATCAAAATATCCCAAAACAAAAAAAAACTTATTTTTTCTTACTTTGTTTCTTTATTTTTTATGTTTTTTTTAAATATATAAAAAAGTGGAAGGGCCTTTGTTTTGGTTTTGAAAATAAAATTCCGAGTACCATTTGAACCCCCCTTGTATCACACAAAATACATTTGGCCACTTACCAGTTATTCTTACATTTGCCGCACTGCTTACTACGATTTGCCGACTCAATCTGTGCATCGTTCGGCACCGGTAAGTTGGAAATTGGTCATTGAACTCCAGATTGTGGATAAGCAGTTCTCCTGAGGGAAGCTGATGAAATTTTCCATCTGAAAATTGATACAAAAGTATTATTTTAAAAAAGGTTTTAAAAAAATCAAAAATTAATGATTTTTAAGAGTCGAATTGGTTTGAAAGTAGTCACATTAAATACAAAAATTTTGAGTGGAACTAATTATGCTTATATAGCCGTCTACCTCAGACAGGCCTTCAAAAAGAAATGGTTAGTTCTGGTTAGTAGCGTAGAGACTACCATAGGTATTTTTAAAAATAACTAGGACTTTTAGTTGTAACACTACAAACTCTGTGGCAATTTTCAACTGTCATTGGTTTATTTAGTCAATTTGGTTTTGTAAATGGAGGTGTAATGTGATTGTCTTGTTGTTATATAGTTTTTGACAGTCTTTGGTGATATTTTGTGTATTTGTGCAGTTCAAGAGGATAATTCTTCAGTTTTAAGAAAAGACTACAATATTGTAGTTCAGCTCAGAAAAATAAATTAGTAGAGTTGGTCAAAGTCGATAAAAAACTTCTTAAGGAGAAACCTTTTTTATCCTTGATATTAAAAGACACCAAAAGAAAGTGGATAATTATTGCTTCAAAAAAATTGCTGTCTGGGAGAAAACCTGGAAACTATGGTAAAATAATGAAATATAATACAATGTAATACCTATAATACTTTATAGACAACACCATAACTAAATTTGGAAGATCTTTAATGTACCGGGTGTCCAAATAAGAAAGGACGCCGGCTGTATCTCAGAAAATGTTTATTGCACAGCGTTGGGGAAAAATATTTTTATAAAGTGGTCAAAAGAAATAGCTGAAAATAATTTTCAAGTTTCTGAAATGGCCGCTAGGGAGCGTAACTGCAATCTTGAATCTAAAAAAGCAATGTTTCTGTGAATTTTGCTATATTAACCTAACAAAAAAATTCCTGATCTTTAAAGTTGAGCATAATTTGAACCTTTTTTGTTCGACGATTTTTCTGTATCTCTAAAAATAAAGTGGTGGAGGGTATTTAAAGGTTTTCGTAAAAAACACTCTGTATCTTCAAAACGGCTAAGCCGATTTTAACAAGCTTAAGATAGCTGAAAAAAGCTATTCTTGGGCCATACATTTTATAATATTTAAAGTTTTGTTAGTTTTACATGCGCCGCTAGAGGCTTTTCTCAACATTCCGACAGAAATGGTAATTTTCTCAAAAAAATTAAATGCATTAGTATGATTTTTTTAATAAAAAAGTAGCTAAATGATGCTTAAACAAGCTTGCGAAAACCATATCTCAATATCTTGTTCCTTACCTAAAATTTAGGCCAAAGAAAATTGTATACATCAATATCTCAAAAACTATAAAAGCTCTACAAGAAATTTTATATGACAAAAATTATGCATTTTTACGTAAGTTAAAAAAAATGCATTTTGAACCCGCTGAGCTAAGACACCAGTGCCGCTTTAAATTGACTATAGTTCATAGTAATATAACAAAAATGTTTCATGCGTATCCAAGGAAGTTTAAAGGTGTATGGAAGCCCAATGCTATGGCCCATTCGATCAAAAAATGTCCCGCCCAGTATGAAAATAACTGTCAGAGTTGGCCCCGCCGATTCTGCGCAATAACGAAATTCCAAGAAATAATTTAATGTGTTGCCCACTTACACACTGATAAATCAGTGTGTAGTTAGGCAACACATTATACTTTTATGAGAGCCAGAGTACCGTTTTTTGTGATTATATTTTGTGGTTGTAGAAGTTTTTTTGATTGATAAAGACCTTCTTATTTTAGTGATTAGTGTTTATTCAATGGTGACTATAATTTTGTGTTTATTGTTTGTTCTTAAAATATCGTAACAAAATAACTGGAGGTTGTATGGTTTTTTCTTGCAAATCCAAGGGTAACATACCCGGCATTTTTTACTTTAGGTAAGTATTTCTTATATTTAAATTAGGTGCTTCTTATGAGACGTTAGGTAACCGAATAAATAATAATATATCAATTATGAATAATAGAAAATAAAATTTCATAGGGAATAGCAGTGAGAAAAGTAAGGCAATCTTAACTATCTTTTAGATGATTTCCACAATGTTTGTTTATTTCTGTGGATTATTAAAAAGAAATAAGGTTTACATTTAGGTACTTTTATTTCATTTAATAATTTAATACATTCTTTTAAAGGATCAAAATTATTAATTACTGGGCAGACCAGGCAAATTTTAATATATACAAGTCCCTCTAATTGAATGAAAGAAAGTACAATTTTATGTTAAAGTTCCTTTTTGTTTTTTCTGTATTTGTTTAAAAATAAATTATATTTTTGGTTTTTTAATCTTACATTATCAACTTTTTAAGCTCGACATACTGTAGACATATAATATTTAACGGATACTGTTACAATGGATACTCAGGTACCAAAGGTTACTAAATATTTTTAACCACTGTTATTCTGTCTCATGAATGTTTTTTATTAGTGAAAAGTATATGCCTAAAAAGCAGTTATAAATTTTCACTTTTTAATGTACAACCAGAATCTTAGGATTAGATTAAACTCATTTACACTATCTTGCCCTTCTTTTATCACAAAATTGGTGATAAGTACATGAAACTATCATACAATGTTTGAAATTTATTTTAAAAAATCTTGTTTTTATTTATTTACAAAGATTTTTGGTAAAAATACAAAACTCCCAAAAATATCGACCATTTAAATAGAAGGCTGTAAAGTGGCGCCATCTATTATTTCCATATTATATCAGATGATAAAAAATCCAATATTACACAATAATTTAAATATTCTATGGTAGTATCGTTTAATAACCAACAATTTTGTGCAAAAAATAAAAAAAAAACAGTGAATGTTTGAATTTGACATTTGATGATGTCAACTTTATAGATAGTAACAAAGAATTATGGAAATCCGGCCCTGACCTACTATTCATTGCGCAAATTCCGCGGGGCCAATCCCCCTATCCCCGCTGCCCTGCACGCCTGGACAATTTTGTTCTACAGTATTGGGCTTCCATACACCTTTAAACTTCCTTGTGCGTATCTCCTATTGGCTTGGTTTTTGCGGTGGGCTTTCGGACTATAAGCCCGGACTATAAGTAGTCTAGTTCCTTTTTGACATCTGTGCTACAGACACTCGAACATCTTTTAAGGGGTTATACCTAGTTGAGATTTTCAGAATTTTTTAAATTTTATTTGTAGAAAGTAGATATATCAAAGTGTATAGTCTAAAAATTTCAAATTGATCCAGTAAATATTCTCAAAGATATTTGTGAGGACCTCTTCAAGCGCTAGATTCGAAATTTGAAAATTCAAACGCGTTTATCTCGAAACTATGTTTTCAATGTCGGTGAGCATGATTTCTCCGAAACGGCTTGACTGATCGAGTTCAAAATTTTACACAATCTTCTTAGATTTATTCCCTTGGTATTAATTAAAGGAATAAGATTTCTGAAAATTATTTTAATTTTTTTTAACCAATTAAAGTTGGGAATTTCTTCGAAAATCGATTTTTTTTGGGAAGCCGTCATTTTGTCAAAAATAAAAATTTTGACTACTTCTTCGATTAATACCTGCATCCATCTATCTACTTAATATATTTTTTTGGATTTTTATTTTAAGTAACACATACCAAAGATATCTTGCTCACCGCCGGAGATCGTCTACAGGGGCAATACAACTGGGTATCCTTCAAAACGAACAATGGGGTTTTAAAGCTTAAGAAATTCGCTTCATGTTTATGTGTTTCTCAAATTTGTTAAATAGAATGCCTCTTCATAATCTTACAAAAAAACCTTTTTTCGAGTTTCCAACCAGGTATAACCCTTTGATATTTTGCGGATATTGATTACAAACCGACAGAAATGTTCGCGTGTACATGTACCCGCGAACATATCTTAAGAGATGTAAGTGGATATGTAGCCGGCTTATGATTAAAGTTTATTATAAAGAAAGGTAATTTTCTATTTTTAATAGACTATATGCTTTTGTAAAATCTAGAGGATAACATTATCCATCGAATAGTAGTTTGTTATCAGAATATATAATTAGATTTTGAGCGGCGTTGTCTCCAAATATCGAGTAAGCTTCGATCGATAAGTAATTATTTTCTGTAAAATTTGTGTCATTAAATTCATGGTAAATTATTATTTTCTAAAAGTCACAAAAATGCGAAAAATTAAACTAATTATAATAATTAATTAATGCACGGTTATTTAAAATTTAGTTTTAAAGGTTTAGTCATGAATAAATAGACATTTACGTGAACTTATCTGTTATATATTAATTATTTTATATTCTAAATCTGAATCTAAAATTGAGGAGGGTGAAGAACATCACAACAGCAGTTAGGCCTCAGTAGGCCCGTTGTGCTACCTCCTAAAGGAAACTTCTCACTCAGTACGCCGCCCGTCCCACTGATTTGAAGTAGGTGACAACTTCGTCGAGGGGAATCTCCTTAATATCGGCCAAGGAAAGCCATTACTCACCAGCATGGATCATCTCTTGTATGAAAGTGCAGGGCAGTCACAAAGGATGTGCTCCACCGTCTCATCTTCCTGTTCGCAGCCTCTACCAAAGGTATGTCATTTATACCCATTTTAAAGAGGTCGGCTTTCGCAGTTGACAATGTATATCGCCCTAGGCGTTGCCAAGTAATGTTCAGCTGTATCTCGTTCAGGATAGTTTAGTAACTCCCTGGAAAAGTTACAGTTTACTGTTTTATCCCATCGTTTTGTGAACTGCTGATGAGAGTATCTTTTGATTAGGTCCCTCATCGCAGACCCTGTCAGACCTACCAAAGGCTCGGTCCAAAAGGTTAGGTCTCAGCAGCCTTGCTGGCCAACGGGGGTTGCCTTTGGAGTGAGCAAGTCCTTTGTCTAAGCAGAGGGTGACCACATTTCTTCTGGAAGCGTCCACAAGAGCACGGTGGCATTCTATTACTAGACCCGAGGTGTAGCGTGGTCTCCTTAGGGCTAGTAGTGTCTGTCTGCAATCCGCATGGATAATCACAACTTTATTAGTAATGTTCCTACTTCTTATCTCTTTTGCAACTATGGTTATGCCTGTAAGCTCATTTTAGAGCACACTTCCAACTCACTCATAGCCCATTTGATGTTTAAGTTAAGAGATCTAGAATAAATTCTACATCCTGTACCTTCTTTTGTTTTCGAACCGTCTGTGTAGATGTTGATCACACCTGCCACGTTTGTGTTCGATTCTCCTTTGATGTCATTTTGTAGGGTTTGTTAAAAACAAAACTTATTTTACGCTATTTAGTTTGCTATAAATTCTCCTTTTGTTTCTTTTTTCATCCATGGCTTGTTATCCCATTTCGTTTCATGATCTTTATCATCCAAAGCTGCATGCCCTGCTACTATCACTACCTACTGACGGCTGATGTACCCCGAACATCACAACTGTAGACAAAGACGAAACTGATACGGTACTAAACTAAGACGTCACCGACGTGTGTGAATAGACCTTTAGAGCTAAAAGTTAATTTAAAGACATACATTATTAGGATTAAAAAAAAGAAAAGAAAGCCCTGGTACACAAAAGGATTAAGAGTTTCCGGGAAAAATATGCGCTCACTTCACTATATCAGAAAATTTGCGAATGAAAATACGATATTTTTAAATTACTTTAATGGATATCGCAGAATTTATAGAAGAACTATCAAATCTGCAAAGAAAACTTACTTTCAGGAAAGAATTGCACGGTCGAGAAACAAAGCAAGGGAGTCTTGGAAGATTGTCAATAAATTGAGAGGCAAAAATAATAATATTACACCTACAACTAATAGCTTAAGTGCGACCGAGCTCAATTCATATTACTGTAGTATTGCCGGCAAGCTGGCACAAAAAATATCACAAACGAAAGATCCTCCTGATTACTTGGATCATCTATCAGTGTCTGAAACATTTTTCTTTGTGCCCTGTACTGCTGAGGAAATTCGGGGGTTGCTTGGTAAAATTAAGAATAAGAATGCTTCGGGGTGGGATAGGCAGTCTGTTAAAATATTTTTGACTTTGCCAGAGAGGGCCTTGCAGGTTTTGGCCGACGCAATAAATTCTTCCTTTCTTACAGGTAACTTTCCATCCTGCCTGAAAAAGGCTGTAATCATTCCGCTTTTTAAGGGTGGCGATCACGGCAATCCTTCAAACTTTCGACCTATAGCATTGCTGCCTACCTTGGCGAAGATAGTGGAAAAAATTGTCAAGATGAGGATGATGTCTTTTATGAATGAACACAAACTTATGAACGAATGTCAGTTTGCCTTTCAGGATCGGACGGGCACGAGCGATGCTATCTTTGAGTTTCTTGAGCATCTGTATTTCCACCTGAACTCTGGGGAGGCTGCCGCTGCGGTGTTTTGCGATCTGTCGAAAGCATTCGACTGTGTGGACCACCAGATACTGCTCTGGAAGTTGGAGGCACATGGATTTAGGGGGATTGCTCTGGAGTGGTTTCGCTCTTATCTATCTGGGCGTGTTCAGACGGTTGTTTATAATGATGTTAATTCTGACGAACTCAGTGCTGGGGTTGGTGTTCCTCAAGGTACGGTTCTGGGTCCGCTTCTGTTCCTCATCTACGTTAACGACTTGCCTCGCCTTTCAATAGCTGGAAGGTTCACTGTTTTCGCGGATGATACCACCATTCTTTGGCATGATACTGACATTAATCGGTTAAAGGGCAATTTAATTATCGACTTGTGTAAGATAAAACAGTGGTGTGATGCAAATTTATTATCTTTTAATATTTCGAAGACTAATATCTTGACGTTTAGGTGTTACTTGGATAACATTTGTTTGGCAGATGAGTTAATTGCTATGCCAAATGCAATTAAATTTTTGGGATTAACTATTGACAGCAATCTGAAGTTTGAAAATCACATTGATAATTTATGTAATAAACTCTCTTCAGGTTGTTATGCACTGAGGGTTATATATAACAATCTGGACTAATCTATTGCAAGAAATTCCTATTTTTCACTAATCGAATCCCATCTTCGTTATGGTATTTGTTTTTGGGGATCATGTTCTCAATATCTGTTCGGATCTGTGTTTGTGTTACAAAAGAGAGCAATTAGATATATGTGTGGAGCCAGGGTTCGTGAATCCTGTCGTCCCTTGTTCGTCAGACACTCTATCTTAACCCTAACTTGTATTTATATTTTGGAGGTGGTCTGTTTAGTTTTTAAAAAGTATAAGAATGAACTGTCATTGCCAACTCATTACAACCTGCGTCAGACTTTTACCCTTAACATGCCCATTCCTCGCTCTGAACTAATTAAAAGGTCATTTATTTATGAGGGAAAGAAAATTTTTAATAGGCTGCCTCTGTTATTGAGGAGGCAACAGTGCCATAAAGGGTTTAGAAGACTGACAAAGAGGTTTTTAACTGAGAAGGCATACTACACTCTTGACGAGTTTTAGAATGACAGATAGATGTGTTAGTTGACTGGATAATATATAGAATTGACTGATTTATTGTCTAGTAGTGTAAGCGTTTTATTTTTTTATTTTTTTTTAGTTTGATCTTTGTTTGACTGCTCTGTAAAAATATTTTGTTGTTGCTTTAACTTTGTACATCTAATTTTAAAAATGACTTATCTGCTTAATTGTATATTGTATATTTTATTATAGGTATTATAATTATGGCTTTGTCTACGACAAATGACACATGACAATAAAGCTATTTTTTGACTTTTGACTTTGACGTTTACAAGTTTCCTTTTAATAATTTTTTTAGACCATCCAAAGTTTACTTACTGTAACCAGCGTTTTTTAATCAACAAGCAAAAACATTATAGAACGGTTTTATAACAAAATTATTTTTGCAGCCTTTGAAGTTCTAATTAAAATGCGGATAATCCCTGCTGTTTGACACAAGCATTTTTTAGCCAAAAAATATAATAAAATTTTTAGTACAGTGTGTGGGGAGAAAAAAGGTGTTTGACCTCCGTATTTCTTTGTACAGTTTCAATTTTTATGAAAATTTGGAATTAAGTTGCTTTCAACCTCTAGATTAAAGTTTATATATGCTTAAAGTGTCCTTTTTATTTTTAGGAGGTAAAAACCACCCCTTATGTTAAAAAATTTAAAAACCATAGACATAGACAAAATCATAGGTAAATATGTAGAATGAATATATTTTTATGTTGTGAGTTTTAACTTATATTATTTTGTAACGTTTTTACCCTAAAAAAACACCCTTATAACGAAATTACAAAAATCTTGTTTTTTTCATCTTAAAATTATTTAATGACGCTTATATTGTACAAAAAAATATATATTAATAGTTTACGGTATAATAAATATTTAACTAAAATAACTTAACCCTTCAATAACCCCCCTTATGAGATTTACAAAAAAAAATGTTTTTGATAATTAAAAATAAATTGATGGTACATATAGTCCCGGAAATGAAGCTGAAAAAATGAGAAAACCTCGCAATTTTTTTGTCCTGCATCGATTTACATAAAAATTTGGAATAAGCTCATCTTACCCTCTACTTTAAATTCTAATTATGTCGATGAGCGCTGTTTGTTTCTTAAGGGTGAAAATTACCCCTAATTGACAAAACAAATAAAATAACATTTTAAACCTTAAGATGGGTAAAATTTGGTTTGGATTAGTAAAATAATGATTGTTTTTGCTTTGGAATACAATTTAAGAATATTTTAACCCTTAAAAATGAACCCTTGCTGGAGCTTAACGTAAAAAATATTTACCCTAAAAAGTGATTAATTTACCATAGTGATTCAATTTTAGAATGCTGTTGCTTAAAATATGCACTTATTTCATTTTGCAACTTTTCAACCCTCATAAATCAATTCCTATTATAGCCTAACTTAAAAAAAAACAAGATTTTCTTCAAAAAACATTAATAGCTTGACAGATTTATTAATTAAAAATATTATTTCCTGAAATTTTACCAATTTCATTATTTTGCAAATTTTCAATCCTTAAAATCCACCCCCTACAACATTACAATTCTCATAATAGCTATTTATGTATCAAGGGCGTTACTGGGACTATGATGCCCTGAAGGTCGAAATAGCCCGGGCTAGATTTCGACCTGATGGGCATTATAGTCCAGTAAAGCCCGTGGTGCATACAATGCTTTATGTTTTACCCAAAAGAGTTTTTCAATGACTAATTACATTATTTATTCGCAATATAAAAAATAAGTTGCACCTGTACCTGTATACGTAAGTAGATAATGACTGGTGTTAAGTTTGACTTTGATGTTTCTGTCAGTTAGTCAGTTGGCATTTTTTATTTAACGATTTGCTCAAAATGGAAGAAATTCCACAAAATATAAGAGAAAAGGCCATAAAAGCGACCGAAAATCTTTTGCCAGTTAAATCAAGGCAACAGTATGATCGGGAGTATGGCATATTTGGTATTTGGAAAGATGCGAACGCAATTCTTCAAATAACGAAAACGTTTTAATGGCATATTTCCAGGAACTGGTAAGTTATTGATTTTATTTTAATACATATGTTTAACAAACTTTATTATTTTTAGTCGGAAAAATACAGTCCGAACTCTCTCTGGACCAAGTATTCCACCCTAAGGTCTACGTTGATGGTCTATGAAAATATAGACATTTCGCAATACCATCGTCTCATATCTTTTTAAAAGTTAAGTCGAAAGGATACGTCCCGAAGAAGTCTAAAGTTTTGGAAGGAGAACAAATATTAAAATTTATTAAGAAGGCTCCTGATGATATCTACTTGGTACACAAAGTCATATTGGTAATGGGTGTTTTTGGAGGTTTAAGACGAGATGAGTTGGTCAAAATGACCATTGATGACATTGAAGATAGAGGAACAGTCTTGGTTATAAAGGTACCAGAAACTAAAACTTCAACTTCAAAAAGTTTTACTATCATTGAAGAAGATTTAGGCGCTTTAAATTTAATAAAAAAGTACACAACATTAAGACCAGCTGGAATAAAGGAGCGAAGATTCTTTCTTACCTATAGAAAGGGTCGATGTACAGTACAACCCATTGGAAAAAATACCATAGGAAGCGTCCCAACATTGATCGCAAAATTTTTAAAACTGGATAATGCAGAAGCTTACACCGGCCACTGTTTGCGTCGCACATCGTCAACTTTACTTGTTGAGGCAGGTGCTTCGTTTGAAACGCTAAAACAACATGGGAAATGGAAAAGCTCTTCAGTAGCTGAAGGATATATAGAAGAAAGTATTTCATCCAAAAACAAAGTAGCCAAAATGATTGCCAATTCAGTTAATTCCGAGGTTAATTCCGTATCGACTATTGAAAATTCTTTAATGGACTGTTCTTCTATACAAAATAGCGTTAGTGCTACCACCGCTGCTACCATCACAAAAACACCGACCATTCTATAGTGGGATCAGCTACATTTTCCGGGACATTTCAAAATTGTAATTTTTATTTTGGAAATAAAGTTTAATTTTTAGTATTGTTTAAAGAAAAATTATTTTTGTATAAACTTGATCTTTATTGTGGGAGAAATAAAATTGATAAGCAATAAAATTTCCATATTAGCGCATTAGGGCATTATAAGCGGGCATTATCATAATGCCCGCTTATAATGCCCTAGGTGTGATAGCAGGTATTATTGCTATCATAACATATTCCGTTTCTAAGGTATTATAGATCAATAATAGATAGGTAAAACATAAACTAATTTAATAGATATAAATAGGAAAGAAAGTAGAATTACATATAAAAATCATACAACTTTTTTTGTATTTTTAGTATTTTTGGAGTTATTTTGAAGAAAAGAGCTTTTTTTATGAAATTGCGGAAAATCGTTTTTTTACATTAAGCTCCAATTTTTCTAAAATTAAGCTTTTTAAATTGGTCAACTTCTAGGATGTATTGATAATACATATATAAAAAGAATCGCAGAAAGGTAAAGATCAATTTTAATTATGAGGGTAATTAGGGGGTTGTTGCCACAATAGACCGATCGGTCGCGGTGGAAGGGTGTTATACCCACTCACTTTAAACCTACCTACCTACCTAGGGGGTTGTTTTTACTGATTTTTTCTTAGAAAAAAAGTAATGACCAACCTTATTTTTATCATAACTCGCTCAATTTTCATGCTATGTATAGAATATATTTTACTTAGAAATTACTTTCTTCAACGATTTCTGTAGTTAAAATGTATTAAAATATTTCCACCCCCAAGATGTGGTGGGTGGTTGCCACCCCATCTAGGGCTTAGGTTACTGATATCTTTTTTGCCAAATATATCATAACTTGATCAGTTAAACTGAGTACTAAGAAACCGTGTATGAATTTTCAAATACGTATATTTAAGCTAAAACACAGTTATATGAAAAATTGTTTGGATTGTCTCAAACTTTTATTATATTTTAGGATAATAAATGCTTGATAAATCAGTTGATGACTTATTTGTATCTTCTACAACTATGAAATATTTTTATGATCAAAAATCTTATGAAACTAGGGGACTACTGAATCTAATATAGAAGCAAAAATTAGCGTCAAGCAGAGTGCCTGTATTTGTTTCCTGCATAACAAACTGTATATGAACTATTCACTATTTTCATCGCTTTGTTCGTGAAAATACAGACTCGGTATAAAAAAGGTTTATAAAACTGTCTTTTATAAATTTGGACCTTAATACAGTGAAAATACACATATTTAATAACATGAATATTTTCACAATTGACCAAAAACGACAACTGTCATTATTTCAAAATTTTTATTTTGCATTTTTTATATACCTTACTTTGCCTACAATTCAAAAATCTATGAAATTATCTAAATTTTTGCAAAACACATTACCCCTTGGAAAAGGAAATAATGCATCAATAATCCAACTTTTCAGTTTAATGTGGACTTTTTTGTGCTCAAAATACTTTTCGGGAACACTCAAAATCTTAAATTAATGCGAAAAGGTTTTTAATAATCCCTAGACATTAAAAAAAAATAATTTTTTAAGCTTAGTTTATTCTGAAAAATGGAGGTCATTTTCTATAATTCTTTAGGTAATTTTTTTTTATATTATTTTTTAAATAAATTTTACTTTTAATGTTTACCCATTGTTTTATTATTAAAGCAAATTTGAAATATTTTAGTTATTACTCGAAAACGGTTAAAGATACATCACTAATCAAAAGGCTGTTTACTAATTACCAAATAAAAACAATGGTAGTCCAAGATTCTAGTGGTATTAAAAAAGTATATTTCATAATTGAACAATGTATGACGCGCCGCTCGTTTATTTGAAATAATAATAATAAAATATATAATTAAATATTTAAAAGTAAAAAAATATTCTTAATACATGTATCCATTCATCTTTTATCCATCGTTACAACAACTTCAAAAAAGCTTTAATTCCTCTTTTGAACTAGAAAGTATTTCTCCTTTTTTAAACTGTATACTCTGTATATATTTCAAATGGGCTGCTGCTTGAAATATAGCTCTAATTTTTGGAAAATGGCGTCTCTCACAATTTTTAATTATGACCCCTACTTTTTTAAGGAGGCCGCCTCTTCCTTACCGTCAAGCTGTGTGGGACTTATCACTTGTAAAAGTTTTTTAATGGTTTTTACTCTGAAGAGTTAGCCAATATTACTTCTGCCCTGACAATTTCCAATAGATCAGCACAAAGTGTCACTTCCATACGTCCCATCATAGTCCTACTGAAGAGGTCCGAACGTCCTACTTTGTTCTCTCTTTCATCTCTAGAGTATCCAGGCTTTTGAACTTTTTCCTTCAGAGGTCTTTTCTATTCCTTCAAACCTTAAAATCATTGGTCAGTCAGTCTCGTATTAATAAACTGCCTCTTGTTTTACTTGAGACACCACAGTAGTTTTAGGCTTAAGGCGTTTCATCCATAAAATGACAAACAAAAAATATCAGTGTTTTAAATAAAAATAAACTTCAGAACGATTCTTTCTTTACCTTCCCGAAATATAAATAAAAATAAATTTAAAACGTGACGTTTTTTCGTAATATTTTTTATTTGAAAAATGTATGGGGAAATTTTTAACGAAACAAAGTATCTTTCACAAAAGAAAAACAGACAAAAAACTGTAGCAAGCTTGTCGTTTTTAATTAAAGGAAAAAAGTAATTAAAACTCGACGATAGATTTTTGGAGTAGCAATTAAAATAAAATCCGGGACACTTTTTAATCACGATTTTTAAGTGCTGCTGAACTCCGCTGTCAAGTGCCCCGTTACCGACGACTGTGTTTTTAATTCAAGACTGTACTGCCCTAGTTTTTTATTATTTAAATCAACAAGCCTGGGTCCTGGTTTGTCAATTTTTTGAATAAAATAATAAATATACATTTATTTAAAAAATGTTTCAAAGATATATGATTTATTTTAAATAAAAGAACGGTTCATCATACATTCCCCAATTATGAAATATACTAGATAAGAAAATTATATATTTTTTAAATGAACAAAAATTAAAAAATTGCATTTTTGGTAAAATTAAAATATTAAAACAAAACAATATAAAGGACTTTCAAAAACAATATACCGGGTGGTGCATCGTCGGGCGGGATATAGGCAATTCCATGTAATTTTTAATGGGGTCAATTATTGGCTTCCCTAATTATTTTGGAAAAAATTCTATTAAAGTTTATTGAAGAGCATGCAAATCTACGTCCATGGTAAAAACTTTAGATTTTTCGGTTATACCGTATTTAAGTTAGATGCTAATATATTTTCAAAAATTGTTACTTTATTTTTAGACCGAGCGCTCGCGGCAGAAAAAAGAGACCGTTTTTTTACAGGCTGCCTTTGATACGGGTGATATTTATAGCCACAAGCTATAGATAGATGCACCTATTGAGTTTCTCAACGTGTTACTTCATATATAAACATTAACTTTAAATAGCAAAAAAAAAGAAGCTTCTTAAATCAACTTTTTACAGTCTGCCAATTGTTGAAGCATAAGGCTAGATTGCCAAATCCACAAAAGTTGCAGGCAGACGGTTTTCTCCAGTACAAAAGTAAAGCATACTAATGCTAGTTCGCAAAAAAATCGTGTAACTAAAAACACTTTTTTACAATCTGCCAAGCACAATTTAGACTAATGTGTGCATGAGATTGACGAATTTTCACAAGGCAGACTGTTTCCCGATTTTTAAAAATTGATACATAAAAGTTATTTAACAAATTTTTCACAGTATTTCAATACAATTTTTTACAGTGTAAAAGTTATTTAAATATAAACTTAACAGTTCACAATATTGAATAAAACAAATGGCAGCCTAATACGATGTATACATATAACTGCAAAACTATTTTTCATTTGAAAAAAAAAGTAATGACTTTTAACGATATTTTACAGTCTGCCATTGTATCCCAACAATGTTTAGTTAGTAAATAAACAAACTATTGAATGGCAGACGATTTATAATGGTACATCTAGCGTTAATTGAAACTTTAAATATTATAGAATCGCGCGGTAGGCAGGTAACGTAAGATTGATGGGGTCAGGTAAAGTTAGGTGCACTACGATGTTTTTTGCATGCATCATGATGCACATAACCCTACCTGACCCCGGTCAATCTTTTATCACCTGACCATGGCGTCCTAACGCCACTTGACCTCGGTCAATCCCGGCTTTTCTTGTAATTAAAATTTACGCATAATGGTTTTAGAATAAATCACTGAGATTTTCTGAGTAATTACAATTCACGCACATTACGTAATTAGGATTCTGGAAGTTTATTTCTTAACATCAATTTTTTTCAAAATTAATTTTTAACAAATTATTTTTATATAACATCTAAAAACGAAGTAACTGTTTTGTGTGTAAAATATTCATAAATTTACACACAAAAAAGCTTCAAGTTTACCCAATAATTCTGCAAATATTTCCCCACACATTTGATGTAAAAAACATACCTAAATATATATTTAAATTTATTTGAAAAGTATTTTTAAGATTATTAAATAAAAAAAAAGAAAGGTATGGGGTAGAATCGAACCCGGAACCTCCGGGTTGGAAGTCTCGAACTACTTACTTACAAATAGCTTTATTTAGGACTAACTTATTCACAAAACATCTTATAGCTACATTTTACATATATACAAGGTATATACATTATAAAAGGAACATTTCTGAGTGCCTTGTTCAGGCCTTAGAAATTGAAACAACGGCCAAAGATCTGGGCGCGGGCAGTTGTTCGCCCTGGGTGGAAGTCTCGAACGCTACCGCTGAGTCACATGGCTATATAATATAATATATTGTATAATCCCACCTTGATCGCGTCGACTTGGGGCAGGTTTCTGCTGTCTGCTTTTACAAAATAGTTGTCCATGGTAAAAGTACTTGACAGAATTTGTAAAATATTGCAAATAAATCACACAAAAACAATGGATAATATAGAAAAATCTTATTAAAACAGTTTCGAAAGCTAATTTATCACAAGTAGGTGCAAGTAGGCAAACAAGCAGGTGACGTCGTTATAAACTCGACCAATCAGGAGCGTTTTGTGTTATGTGACAAACGTTTTAAAAATATATTTTTATGTACGGATTTTTAAATGAATAAATTATTATTTTGTGTTACAAAAACTAATTTATTATAATACTGAAAAATAAATATTATTATTTTGTGTTTCAAAAACTAATTTATTATAATACTGACACTAGTACCTTTACAAATCGTCTGCCATTTAATTGTTTGTTTATTTATTAGCTAAATATTGTTTGAAAACAATGGCAGACTGTAAAAAATTGTTAACCATTATAAGTTTTTTTTACAAGTTTAACTGCGTCTACCTACACTTTAAACTTCGTGAATTAGTATGCTAATAATTTAATATGAAATATTTATTGTAAAAGTTGTTATTTATTCAATGGGCAGACTGTAAAAAATTGTTCTGAAATACTGTGAAAAATTTTTAATTAACTTTAATGCATCAATTTTTAAATATCGAGAAACAGTCTGCCTTGTGAAAATTCGTCAATCTCATGCACACATTAGTCTAAATTGTGCTTGGCAGACTGTAAAAAAGTGTTTTTAGTTACACGATTTTTTTGCATCTAGCCTTATGCTTTAACAATCGGCAGACTGTAAAAAGTTGATTTAAGAATCTTTTTTTGCTAATTAAAGTTAATGTTTATATATGAAGTAACACGTTGAGAAACTCAATAGGTGCATCTATCTATAGCTTGTGGCTATAAATATCACCCGTATCAAAGGCAGCCTGTAAAAAATCGGTCTCTTTTTTCTGCCGCGAGCGCTCGGTCTATATCGCCTCATATTAAGGAACAACAATAAAAATACCAGTAAGTTGTGAATTAACGTTGTCATTTTGAAATTTATTGCTTTTCGTTTATAAAATCTACGCAAAAATTAACCATGATTAACTACTGAAAAAATATTGACGATTAAATGGTACTATCAAGAAAAGTTACCCAAGGTACGAAAGTGCTCAGTATCGGAATAGACCGATACCCGGAAAATCAACAGTCGATAGGATCATTAAATTTAAGACAAAAGGCATAGTTAATAAGACTTGAAAGTTTTATTGCACGTGGAAGAAAATGAAGGAAAGGTGAGCACAAGAAAACCTCAGGATATCATAGAAAAAGATCACTCAGCAGCGCTCCGAATTTTGAAACGGCATAAATACTTTTATACAAAAATATAAAAGACATCAAGGGCTAAGAGGATGGGGATGAAACAAGGCGGCAGGAATTTTGCTTTGATATGATGGAAAGAGCAAACAGGGACAGGGAATTTTTAAAAAATATTTGTTTTACTAATGAATGCACATTTACGTTAAACAATGAACCATCATTAAAATTACCGATACTGGAGCAAAGAAAAGAGAGCAGATTTGTTGAAACGAGGACGCAATATCCACAAAAAGTAAATGTTTGGGCCGGGATTTTTAGACAACCTACTATGAAACAATTTATTTTCTTATTGAAATTTAAATGCAGAATATTATTTGAAACTATTTAAAGAACAAATTTTACCTACTTTAAATGATACCTCGAGGGAAAATCAGGAAGTTTTGTACCAAATGGATGGCTGCTCTGCAAATAATATCCTAGCTGTTCGGAAATATTTACACTATGCTTTTAATTCAAATTTTATTGGCCTACATCACACCATAAATTGGCCAGTTAGGTCTCGTGATATTTCTCCAAATGACTTCTTTCCCTGGGGTCATTTAAAAGCAAGATATACAAGGATAAAAATTACACTAATCTAGACGAGTTAAAATTGCTATTTCTGCAGAATGCAATAAAATTTCAATTTTTCAGCTAGCCAATGTAAATAGACAACTTTATGAACGTCTGGGTTGATGTCTAGTAGCCAATAGAGAAATATTAAGAAAAAAATTTGAATGTTAAATTTATTCCTAACAAATTATTTAAGATAGTATTAATAATTTATTAAAGCATGTACATTTTGTAAATGCCATAATTCTTGAGGTTTGTTACTTTAGTTTGGATTAACTTAACTTAATTTGCCTGCATAATTACAACTTTAATCTTTTTACTGAACGATTTTTGATAATAATAAAGCACTAAAATTTAAAATGACAACGTTATTTCACTACTTACTGGTATTTTTATTGTTGTTTATTAATATAAGGTGATAATAAAGTAACAATTTTTGAAAATATATTAGCATCTAACTTGCAAACAGTCTAACCGAAAAATCTGTTCCTGTTCATAAAACTGTTCAATAAACTTTAATACAGTTTTTCTCCAACATAATTAGGGAAGCCAATAATTGACCCCTTAAAAATTACATGTGATTTCCTATATCGCCCAATGTACCACCCGGTATATAAAAGGGTCTCCGAGAAGTGAAAAATTTAAAAAGCAATTATTTAAGCATTTTTTATTGTCTTCAATAAAGACAAAGATCGGAATTTTGTTAATTAAGAATAGCCCTACTTGTTAAAAAATGAACCATAAAAGTTGTTTTCAACAGAAATTTATTAATTCGAGTATACAGAATACACCATGACTTTCTAGAAATTTTTAATTAATATTTAATACTTAAAAAAATCTGTTGCGTACTCGCTTTGGCGGGTGGCGCGCGCATGCCGTGCGGTCGCCTATTTTCAGTGTTCAATTAAAATTATAAATAATGGAGATATAACTCCGAAAGTTGGGACTTTTTTATTGTAAATATCCTTCTTTTTAAGGAGCTTTTATCAGAATTTCTTAATTAACTATAGCTTTAAAGTTATTAACAAAAAACAAAAAGCCTTTTTTTAAAGTCATTTAGGTAATAAGTTTTAAATTTTTTTACGTGCTGATAAATCCTTCCAATACATTTTTCTAGACATCATTCCAAATCGAATGAGCTTTCGCTTATATTTTTAAAAGCTTTATCTCAAATTAACTACTTGATTTTAGATATTCTCTGATCGTTGGTCCTTTGGTTTTAAGTTTCGTAAACTGTACCCAGGAAAAGAAGAGATGTGTGTCAGTGAATGATTAATATTTTAAATTAAAACTGGATTATTCATTTTCACATTTCCAGTCTTACCACTGCTTTAATATTGGTAAGTCTAAATAAACTCATACTTACTCTGACTGACAAAATAAAAATTTAAAATGTCCCTGAAAATCTTAAATTAATTTTTTCCAACACGAGGAAAACTGTCAATTAAAACAGTGTATTGACATGGCTTACTTGCGACTAAACAAGAAACCTAAACAAATTTTGTTATAAAGTTACCCATCAACTCTGACTTTTCAATTTTCATGGTTTAATTAAAAAAGCTGATAATCAACAGTGTTTATAAACAGTGGGATACATCGTACTGAAGAAAATCACTTATCGATCGGTGCCATGTTGGTTTCTTGCTTCCCGTTCGGAGTTAACACCTTAATTCTATTCTATTTACATTTTCTTATAATTAACTGTTATTTTAGACATGATCTTAACTATTTTGAATTTTAATCACATTTAGCCTAGTTGATGTTATTTTCTTGGCATATTATTTATAGAGGCACTAAACAACAATGGCGGATTCAGA
>JAHBCN010003033.1:0-80660 GCA_019359885.1 Listronotus oregonensis | reverse complement strand
TCGACAACATAGCCCAAATTTTTAATTCTGGTCTAAAAAACTGGCATTTTTCAATAGAAACTATTAGTCCTGCCTGGTGTAATCTGTCAAAGACTAGCCCCAAAAAGACGCAGATGTTCATCAAAGTCCTGAGAAATAAGTACGATATCATCAAGATAGACCATCACATACGGTTCAAGATCAGCTCCAAGAACAGTATCTGATACGTTGCCAAGAAACTGGGAATTTGGGACCAACCAAATGGCATCCGCCGAAATTATTAGCCCTCGCCCGGGAACAGTAAATGCGGTATATTCACAAATGACTCACTTACGGGGACAGTCCAAAAGGCAGATTTTATATCATAGAACTTGGGAATTTAGCATCTCTAAGGCGATCTAAAATAGCCGAAATATAAGGAATTGGGTAGGCATCCTTCTTAGTTACAGAATTCAGCAGACGATAATCGCAGCAAAATCTGTAGGAACCACCCTTTTTTACGAACCAGACAGACGGGACTAGACCAAGCACTTTTGGGAGGGTTCATAACACCTAACTCCAACATATTTGCAACTCCTCATAATGATCTTTTGCTTAAAAGGAGATACGGGATAGTATCTTTGCTTGATAGGTTTAGTACCAGGTTCCACTTCGATCACGTGTTCAGCTACCTTACAACAACCGTGACCCGAGCCCATAAAAGTAAGTTTTTCTTGCACTAGATTATCCAGGGCTTTCGCTGTTCTTTACTAAGTGTGCTTCCGTCTTGAATACTACAAATTGGAGTTTGCTCCGAGTTTTCACAAAATGCCAAATATCCTGATTTAAATCTGGGACTATTTCCATGTTTTTCCAGAAATCGATGCCTAAAATGAGCTTATGAGAAAGTTCGGGAAGAAAAAAACATCAATCAAACGAGTCTTTCCCATTAGACAGAAAGGAACTTCAAATAACCTATACTAAACAGCTCTGTCCATTAGCTACTGTACATGTTGTTTTTGGGACCTAAAATGCAAACCTAAACGCTGTAATAACTCGTATCCAGGTAGACCAACAATGGTTCGAGTGGCTCCTGAATCTAATAAACCTAGAATTTTACCAGAAATTGTTACCTCTAATACGGTCGTTGATCACCGTGCGCATGACCTATAATAAAAACTAACAGCATTTTTGCCGGAAAACTTGAGTTTTTAGTCGACAAAAAAGTATTGGGAGATGTCTCACGACATCATTGACTCTCCCGATGCGCGTTTCCCCAACTGTGCATTTAGGACAATTTCTAACGGTAACGTTCGGTGTTCCACAACGAAAACAATGAGTTTTTTGAGGGCTGGTCAATCACGGTTATAATGACCTGTTTTTTTACAATTCCAACAGGTAACTTGTGGTTGGCTTCTACCAGGAGGGGGGGTATGTCTTATCTCCTCGATATTTCCAGATGATGTACTTTCTGGAAGTGCATCTGCTAGATCGGAAACAAAAGCAAAATCCGGCTCTACAAACCGGGCGTTTCCTAGATGGATACATAATTGTCGGCTCGGTACTTCTTGGCCTCAAGTTTTAAACATTTTCTCCAATTCCTCAATAGAATTAACCACGGGTAACTGCGTAGTGTAAAACGGAGCTAAGTTTTTGAAACAATATCCAAAATGACCCGGCGACAACGACCCATAGCGACGACATAAAGCGTGCATACTAGAAAAATAGTCCACTATACTTTCAGAAGGATTTTGAGTTCGCTCTAAAATTTCCTTAAACAATCTAGCACGATAATCTGGGGGCTCAAAATGCGTACAAAGAAGTTCTGAGAGACCTTGCCAGTCCGAAAATCGAGCACGGTTTGAACGATACCAGTTCAGCGCCTTTCCGGCAAATAGATCTATAGCTGAATCATACAGTTCGCGTTCTGATACATTGCGAGCATCCTTAATTCTGTAACTCGTTCCAGAAAACTGTGCACCGACATGCTCTTTGGGTCTCCAGTAAATTTAACATTCCACTGTCGATTCGGCCGATTTAACATATGAAACCGGTACTGTGTGGGGAGTAGAAACAGATGCTGTGTTAGTATGTCTACTTGTTACTGAAGAAGCGTCAGAATCTGAGTCCTCTGATCGCGCTGCATCTAACAATTGGTTAAGTTGGGATCTTGTCTGGAAACTTTTTCCCAAATTGATCCAGGGCGGTGAGAATTTCCACAATTAACTTCGCCGCGCATCAGCCTTTTCAGGTGTTAATCCAGTTAAGGGATACGATCAACCCTATTTAACAGGTGTACCAGGCGCGATTGCGACCTGTCAAATTTATTTTTGGCACTAGAGAAACAGATTTTAGCGACGATACGGTCTTTTTAAGGTATCTTAACATACCTCACCTCGTCATAAAATTTCCCGAGGTTATAGGGGGGATAACTCAGGGTTTTTTTCTTTTTTTCCAAATTAAGGGGGGGCGCAGTGAACCCCTCAGTTGTCCACGGTTTGGGAATCCTCTGCAGGTATTCCACAAATTTTTTAAGTTCATACAACAGCAGTCCTTTTCAAGGTAATTAATCTTCATCGTATAATCCTTTTTTTTGTTTTTAGCGAGGTAACTCAATAAAAAAAATGAATATAGTGCAATAAAGAGATCAAATCAACTTTAAATAAAAACTTTAAAAGAAAAAGTAAATAAAAGGAAATAATCAAAATATTAAAGTTAAACGAAATACCAAAAGAAATGATCATATAAACAAGGTAAATCAAAAATAATCAAATTAAATTGCAAGGTAAACACTCTAAATAAAAGCGGCAGATCAAAACCAATAAAGTAATATCAAAGTAAAAAAGCAAAAAGGGAAATAATCAAAGTTAAATACGACATAAAGAAAAATAGATCAAGGCAATATAAATTTCACGAAATAATAATAAATAAGTAAGTATACCCCTCAGGAAGGCTTTCTGAGCTTACACATCCTATTTGGCCAGATAAGAATTGAGCACCTTTGACTGTCTGCTCAGGAAAACATGCAGCTAGTCTTGCCATGCTTACTGTTGACCTACCCAATTTGACACCAGTTGAGACTAACTTATATTTAGTCTTAAGGGATCCTATTTTCTTAGCACCAGACTCTGAAGTCTTTTGAATTATTTTGTCCAAGTTGGTGCCTCTCATTAAGTAGACTGAAATTAGAACACCTATGTCATTGGAGAAAATATGTTTTAACTGAAGCAATTGGCCCCATCGTTCAAACCGCTGCCAAAGTAGCTCGTCTTCTCGGACATTGGACCTGGTTTAACCACTCTGGTTGATTGAGTGGTTGACGTCCTCAACAGCGGCAAGTGGTGCTTGCAGTGATGTGGGTGGATTGGTCTTCGGCTCTTCATACATTTTTTTGGTGTATTTTCTTTAATCGGTGGTGGCGCCATTTTTTTTTTGCAGCTTTCCTGCCAAATTGAAACACCGGCGATGCTGGTCTGACAAAGTCGCCACCACCACCTGAGAATGACCCTGCACATGAAGAAGAAAGACGAAGAACAGCCCATTCCTTTTAACCACTTCGGTTTCAGTACCAAGTGGGCCGTTAATATTTTCGTAATTTTTTAGCTGGCCGCACAACTACATCGCTTACCACAAGAATATTTTTTCTTTTTTTTCTTCTTCTTTTTTTTCATTCCCATTATTTATGAATGCACACAAAGTTGGTCCTTCGCCATTGACACCTCCGGCTTGCCGTCGGCCTAACAACTTCCGACATCGGAAGATTCATTTTTAAATCTCCTCCTCTAAGTGTTCTTGGGTAGAATCCCAAGTCCAACAACAAAGATAAAATGTCTTCTTGACTCATCGTAAAATAATTAAAACTTGTAACTTTTTTTTAAAAATTTAAAACGCACACAAACTGGCTACAATAATGTAACGCGAATAGGTTTGGGTTAAACTGATTTCTGTTTGCCTAAAAGTACTTAACCTTACTAAACTAAAATTAAAACAATAAATGACAAACTACAGAAACATTAATGCCTAAATATTACTATAACTAAACTAAAATTAAAACTGTAAAACTAATTATGTGTCCAAGAGGTATACCGAGCTTGTTATAAAAAAACCCTTTCGGGTTAGAGCAGCTTCTCTTTTTTCCTGATAAGTCGTTGCTTCTTCTTTAGCAAGCTCGGCTTTTAGTTGTTTAAATTTTGCCTCACAAGCACTCACTTCACTATCTTGTTGCTGTTTTAACTGAAGCAATTGGCCCCTATCGTTCATAGCCGCTGCCAAAGTAGCTCGTCTTCTCGGACATTGGACCTGGTTTAACCACTCTGGTTGGTTGAGTGGTTTGACGTCCTCAGCAGCGGCAAGTGGTGCTTGCAGTGATGTGGATGGATTGGTCTTCGGCTCTTCATACATTTTTTGGTGTATTTTCTTGAATCGGTGGTGGCGGCCATTTTTCTTTTTTGCAGCTTTTTCCTGCCAAATTGAAACACCGGCGATGCTGGTCTGACAAAGTCGCCACCACCACCTGAGAATGACCCTGCACATGAAGAAGAAGAAGACGAAGAAGCAGCACTATTCCTTTTAACCACTTCGGTTTCAGTACCAAGTGGGGCCGTTAATATTTTTCGTAAAATTTTTTTAGCTGGCCGCACAACTACATCGCTTAACACACGAATATTTTTTTCTTTTTCTTCTTCTTTTTGTCATTCCCATTATTTATGGGAAATGCACACAAAAGTTGGTCCATCGCCATTGACACCTCCTGGCTTGCCGTCGGCCCATTAACAACTTCCGACATCGGAAGATTCATTTGTAACATCTCCTCCTCTAAGTGTTCTTGGGTAGAATCCCCAAGTCCCAACAAAGATAAAATGTCTTCTTGACTCATCGTAAAATAATTAAAACTTGTAACTTTTTTAAAATTAACACGCACACAAACTGGCTACAATAATGTAACGCGAATAAGGTTTGGGTTAAACTGATTTCTGTTTGCCTAAAAACTACTTAACCTTACTAAACTAAAATTAAAACAATAAATGACAAACTACAAGAAACATTAATGCCTAAATATTACTATAACTAAACTAAAATTAAAACTGTAAAACTAATTATGTGTCCAAGCACGGTATACCGAGCTTGTTATAGAAGGACAACTCCTTACGGGTTAGAGCAGCTTCTCTTTTTAACCTGATAAGTCGTTGCTCTTCTTTAGCAAGCTCGGCTTTTAGTTGTTTAAATTTTGCCTCACAAGCACTCACTTCACTATCTTGTTGCTGTTTTAACTGAAGCAATTGGCCCCTATCGTTCATAGCCGCTGCCAAAGTAGCTCGTCTTCTCGGACATTGGACCTGGTTTAACCACTCTGGTTGGTTGAGTGGTTTGACGTCCTCAGCAGCGGCAAGTGGTGCTTGCAGTGATGTGGATGGATTGATCTTCGGCTCTTCATACATTTTTTTGGTGTATTTTCTTGAATCGGTGGTGGCGGCCATTTTTCTTTTTTGCAGCTTTTTCCTATCAAATTGAAACACCGGCGATGCTGGTCTGACAAAGTCGCCACCACCACCTGAGAATGACCCTGCACATGAAGAATAGTCCAGTAACTGAAGGATGAAAAGAAGGGTAAGCTAACTTTATCGACCTTCGGCTTTCATACTGCCAGTAATAAGAGATGATTCCACATCATTGAAAATAAGCCCAAGTTTACAAAGTTCAACTTCCCGGGCGGGCCTGAAAATGACCCCCAAAATCTGGAAAATGAGGTTTTCGGCCAATATCTCCTAAAATATGACTCTTACAGAATTTTTGTTCAAACAAAAAATCAAGATCATTTCATTCTCTACAAAAATGGTCTCTATCATTTTTTTCGCAACATTATTATTTTTTGCAAAAAACACAGGTGAAAAATTCCAAATTTTGAGCTTGAAAACAAATACCAATTTTTTACTAAATTTGAGGTGGGAACGGTTGGGAATGAACTGGCCTTAATGTTTTGACCTCTGGAAATCAATTGTAGATGGCGCTACGACATTTCCCCCACTTGCAAAATCCTCGGGATCATAAATGAGAACCGCCGTTAACCATTTCTTTTTCAAGAGTTTTCATTCTTATCGATCGTTTTTTCTTCACAGAGGTGGGTGTTCAGACTGTTTGTATAAGGGAACAGAGCACTAGATTAATTACATAGGGATGGACCTCATAAATTGGCCCTAAACTATTGCAAATCACGTTTCCCCACGTGTCCGCGTCTTGGAGTCCATGAGAGTTTTCCGAAGGGAAATTTAAACAGATACTTACTTTCGCCATAATTCCATCATCAATTTATTGCGAATTTTCGGCAATCTTTTCGCAACAATGAATATTGGGACCTCGGAATAAAGAGTCACATTTTGCAAAAAAGTTAATTTGTTTTCAATTTGCTTTATTATTAAAAATATATAAAGATTGTGAGATATGACAGTGAATCACCACTCTCCTTCTTGATCATCAACATTGTCCTTATCAGGTATATTGTTGGTGTATTTCACCTGCTTCTATAGTCTCGGTTACTTCCATCTCTTCGGATAACATTACCTCTTAGCTATCTTTATAATTCGAACACTGGCGGGACTCACACGAACCACAAATGAATGAGCATGGTAGCCCAGCTTTTATGCATGAACTTGTTCCCTTACATTCTTTCTTAAATTGACAAAATATCATCTTTAAGAGGTTCTGAGGCGCCGGGTCATTAGTGGTCTGTACCGGCATGAGTACATCTCCAACACGTTTCCATCCCCAATTTTCTGGTGACAGTTCGTTCCCAATCCACTGTTGGACTTGCAGATATACCCGATAAAGGTGTTGCCTTGCAGCTTCATCTGTCGGTGGCAACTTGAGTGTAGTCGCGTGTGGGTCTTCGTTGCAGTCAGTCGCGTGAGGTCTCATATCTAGGGATGTCAGTGTTTTGCTTTACTGTCAGTGTAAGCACAATTACGCCCGTTCTCAAATACAGTCTCGTGGGGAAGGTTAGGGTTTTTAAAACGTTCAATGGCCGATGCCAGCTCATTGTCCCTTCCCTTTGTTACATTTTTCTCTAATTTTTCAACCATTGATTTTTTCCCTTTCCTGAAGAAAGCGGAAGTTGTAGCTTATCCCGAAATCGCTTGCAGGAATAAAATATTGTCTCTGATGAAGGGACGCTTATCGAGGCTCTTGGAGGAAAACATTTACTCGTTCTTGTTCCCCTTTGCAGGTTTCAAGAAATAAATTGTCTGATCTTTTGGAGTCAGGGCTGTTATGAGTGCAAGGATGTCAATGTCCTCTGCGACTACCATTACTGGCGGGCCTCCGACAGCATATTTTTCCAACGCCGTTTGTACAATCAATGAGTCCTCATCATCTACAGCTTGTTTAACGGACATACGATTCTCTTCGAGAACTCTTTTTAGCTGCTGAATGAAGGACATTTTATTTTTATAATTGGACAAAAACTTCTCCTTTGAAACTGAGTCATTCCATACAAAATCGCCTGAAAATAAAAAAAATTGTTGCCGACCCATTTTAGATTTTGGTGTAACTTTGAGGAACTATGCCTTAGGGTCCCAAAGAAGAAAATTTACACGAGTTTGATTTTTATAAGCCCTCGTTTCCGCCTATTTAAATAAAGACTTTCAAAAATCGATATTTTTAAGCCTTATCGATTTTTCCTCTGAAATTTTTCTTTTTTAAGATAACTACATTATTAAAGCGGAATTTTAGGGGGGAAGATAGTAGTTTAAGGGTAAGCATCGATAATTTGCTCAGTCTAAACCTCTGATTTACGGCAGCGTGCTGAAAATGAATGTTTTTTAATCATTTTTCGTGAATTTCAATCGACTCTAGCGTCTTAACTGCTTAGACTTAGCAGCTGATGTTACTCAGAAATTAAGTGTATATATCATAGATAAAATACAGCCACAAGTCAACCTGAGCAGCCCACTCTTTGCAGAAAAAAAATTTGCTTGAAGTTTTGAAATTTTAAAAAATTGCATTATTCAGGTTATATAATGAACGTGTTGACTGCCAGATAAAAATCTGAAACTCTCAGAATATACTGTTCTTACCTTTAACTTTCAATGACCGTACCACTTGTTTTGTTATTTTTATGTTTAGTGCATGTGCAAGTCGTTTTTTTATAGCAAAAATCAACTCAATTTTTTATTTTTTTCTAAATAACTAGATGCTTCTATTTTGAAAAAAATTTCGACTTATGTATAGGATTCTTATATATCTTTATGTATGAGTATAGAAAAGTAACCTTATCTTTATAATTTGACTCTATCGCATTTAAAAGTAAATAAAAACACACTGTAAATTTAAAGAAAGTAAAAAAATTTTCAAAAGTAATTGCAAATATTATTAATTATATAATTAACAATATACAGGGTGGTCCGATTTATAATCGGGAGACTTTGGCAGCGTATTAAGTACTTAAAAATATTAAGAAAATACAGTTAAACCTATATCGAAAAATGCATAGTTTCGACTGTAGAGGGCGTTAAAGTCTTAAAAATAATGTTTTTTTCGATTTTTTCAAAAACCTCTTAAGATATCACTTTCATATTTTAACCATATCATCATCACCTAAAGGCAAACGTATAGCACCGATTAAGGATTTTCTGTTAAAGCAGTGGCGTTCGTGAGGACGATTTAAATATTTTAACAAATTAAAAATATGGTACGCCACTGTTTTTTTAAAATTTTAATTGCACACCCCGATGCGCTGAACCAAATTGAACAAATGTTACCTCTTGACACTTTTCGCTACCCTTAGCCGTTTAGGAGATAAATGGCAATTAAATGAATAAGGAATTATTAAATTATGAAAGTTGTTAAAACACAATTTTAATAGAAAATAATAAATTACAACAATTAACAACAGAAAACAATGCATTATAATAATTATAAGTGTGTACCTACTTAATGATAAATAAAAACAATAACAATTTTAATAATAATCTACAATATTTGTTCAAAATGCATGCCATTAGCTTCTATGCATTTTTGGCATCTTCGACGCACCGAATTAACCGCTGCTCTGATTTGATGCCAATTATTTTGAAGCGTATGGCATGCTTCTTGAATTCTTAATATTAACTGTTCCCTTGTGTCTACTGGCATAGTGTAAACTAGGTCTACAAGGGTTCCCCAGACAAAAAAATCCAAAACGTTAAGGTCTGGTGACCTGGGAGGCCAAGCAGCTGGTCCTCTTCCTGGTTGATACTCATGTACACCCGGCAAACGACCTATCCATCGTCCAGGATAATTATTATTGCACCAATTTCTGATATTATTTCCATAATGGGCTGGTGCGCCATCCATTTGGAACCACGCTTCTGGTCTTCTATTGAGAGGAATGTTTTCTAGACAATCTGGTAGGTCATTTTCCAAAAAGTTTAAAAATCCTTGGGAGTTGAGCCGGGGAGGTAAGAAATGAGGGCCGCAAAGCTGATTATCTTGCACTCCTAACCATACATTCACACTAAATTCGGTTTGAAATGCCCTGGGCCTAATTTCGTGAGGGTTTTCATGTGACCACACATGCAAATTGTGAAAATTTACTTTACCCCTCCTGGTGAACGTGGCTTCATCAGTCCATATAATTTTATTTAAAAACCGATTATCTCTTTCGACTGACCTTAATATCCAAGTAGAAAAGTTGATTCGTCTTGGACCATCTTCTGGTAATAAATGTTGGACAGGTTGTAAATGATAAGGTTTTCTTCCGTCTTGATGGAGTGTACGCAAAATTTTAGTTTTTGAAACAACTACATTGCGCGTACGTAACTGTCTAACAGCATTTCGACTACTTAGACGATTATTTTCATTGAAAGCATTTAGAATCTCTTCTCGGTTTCTCTCATCTCTTTCAATAACGTTTCTTCGGTTCTTCTGCAATCCATATTCTCGGAAACAACGGTGCGTGTTAACAAAAACTTGAGCGTCTGGACGTCTTCTATTTCTAAATCGTCTTGCGTACTCCCTGGAAGCTTCTTCCGAGTTTCCGTTGCAAAAACCATAAATAAAGTGGATATCGGCATATTCAGCATTTGTAAATAAGTTTGGCATTTTGAACAAAAAATAACAATAAATCCGCATTTTATAGTTGTCCTTCTCCAATCGTCGCGCGTATTTGTCAAAAAGAAGCTCCTCCTTAGGCTGTCCCGTTACAAAGAAATTGATGAGTTTCACTCTGGATACAGTGTTAAACGCTTCTATATATGAACGAATCATTATCCACAGCTCGTCGATAACGCAACTCCTATGCAACGCAAACACGACAACCGGATTGACGATCTCTGCAAAGACCTTCATATAATCCGGGTTGACGGAGATCCTCCGCTCGTACTGTGAGCTGACGGCAAACGGCAAGCAAGCAGGTCCTAAAATTGCATGGAGCCATTTGATAAATATGTGAGTGAGTATTGTCGTTCGGACACGAGCACGTATTCCGAGTTGTCGCAATTATACACGTGCTCCGAGGTGATTGGATTTGCCGCGTCGACTTTTATGGGCTGGAGGCACGGAATTGCCACATCGAACCAACGCGCGGACACATCGGCGACAATGTGCGTTTTTGTATTGATCATCGGCGTCAAAGTATCGTAATAAAGGTGGACCCGGGTACGATTGATCAAGATGGTGTTGTTTTCGCGTAATTAATCGTTGTTAAAGTCGGGGACCTTGTGCGCAATAAGAACCAAGTTCATGGAACGTCCCACCCCGCTTTTGTCATGTACAGGGAAGCGGAATACTTTTGTCTGCGACGAGTCGAGCGCAAGGTAGATGGCATTTTTTTTGACTGTGTCGTATGTAATGTCCGCACTCTCTATAAAGATGAGGAAGTAACGGCCACCGCTTGACGGCTCGGTGACGCTGTCCGTTGACGGCGTACATATATCGAAAAACTCTTCCAAGAACCGTTGTGTCATCTTGCGATGATAACACAGCAGTAAATCATTCAGGCGGTAGGCGTTATTTGAATTTAAACGCGACAAAAGCGAATTGCTGGAATGAAAGAACGTGGCGCTCTGGGGGTAGGGATTTTCTTCAACTCTAAAAGTGGTATGTCGTTCGTTAATTTGTAGCGCGTGTGGGGAATGCTGAGCGCTTTCGATTGAATGGTGTTATCCGATGTTAAAACAAGCCGAGCCACCTCCGTCGAGCGGGCAGGGCTAGTGTTTGACTCTAACCGGCAGACAAAATGCTCGACAGCCACGGCGCCAGCATCTGTGTGTTTTTGAAGTCCAACGGCAAACTCCGCGGCGGTATTGACAATCGACGATGCCATAGACGTGGCATAAACAGCCACGAGATCTTTGTGGATTTTACACGCCTCTACGGTTACCAAATTTTTATTTCGTGCGCCTTGCCGCGAGAGCTGATACACAGCTGCTTTAAGTTCGCAATGTTCAGCTGGTCGCTATTTACTGCCAATAGAAACACAACTCGGTCCGTTGACTTCCCCGTTAGATCACCAAAAGAGGGATATGCGACAATTAAATGGCTCAGCAGCGCGTTCGTGGACATGCATTGTATGGGCGCTAGAGGTCTCGACGAATTGCACTACAAATATGACCAAGGACAAACTGTTTGCTAAAGGACGGCATGTGGTAGGCCGGATTTGAGATCGCGTCAAAACCTAGCGGCACTCTATCGTTTCTAGGGCACGTGTCGTTTTGACTTTTCTTAATTGCAGGAAGTCAGATAATCATCATTATCAGGATGAAACTTGATGACATGCTTTCTCAGATTACTAATGTTACTGTTTTTTTGTTGCACTGCACACACGAATGTTGCATCTCGTCTTAACACATTTCCATATAAAAACATTATTTATAGATTAACAAAAGCTGGATTGATACAGACAAATAAGAGTAGAAATTAAACATAAAAGTTAAAATTTGGCCAACTTGTTTTTTACTTACAACTTTATTTAGTTGTATAAATTTGCCTAAAATTCATAAAGTTTTACAAAAACAACGACAAAACGACTTGCAAATAATAATAAATAATATCAGTATTCTAACCTAACATCTCCCAGCTCCCAGCGCATGTCAGAAAACAAGGATCAATAGTTGCATACCGGGGCTAGACGCTTGTCACAATCATTGCCAGGCGGCAGACGCTAGTTCGCCAGCTTGGTTATATTAATGGCTGCTAGTGTTTTGTTCAAGGTCTGTAAATGATGGCACCACCTTCGCCACTCCGTGGAAGACAGGACCGAAATAACTGCTAAATATCTGCTCGCTCGGGCCCGCTGAAGCAAAACGAATGTTTCTAGTTTGACATTGGGGGAAAGTTCGCCTGTATCATGCTTCTATGCCGAGAGAAACTTTCTATTCTCGGTGTTTCCATCCCGGACCCGGTGTACGTAATCATCCACCGTTCAATGTACGGTGTTTGGTACACCCATACTTCTAAATAAGAAAGGGCGACTGGGGTGCAATCTGCGATTATCCCTTCCATCACAGTCGTCTGCCGCCTGTCGGGCTTGGGGACTTCCTGCCCGGAGGTATATGGCTAAAATATTATGTTATTAGAGGAAAATACATATATAGCGTCCGGAATACGCATCATTTAGCTTGTAAATAAATTATTTTTTAAATATAGTGTGTGACTATACCTACAACAGTGTGACCAGCAAAGTCCGCATCATATATGGACCAATTTTTTGGTTTACTCAGATGAATAATAACGAAAAAAATAGTAGTCACGTGATTCCTCTTATCTGTCAAATTTTATTTTTTTTCTAAAAAAAATCCAAAAGTTTATTTAGGTTATTTCTCAAAATATCGAAAAAAGTTATTAGGAAAACTTTTTCGAAATGCAATTTTCCGTCCATATGCAACATATTATTAAGATATATTGATTTTTTGCCCATTTTAAAATCAAATATAAATTTATTTTCCAATTAAGGCAGACTTTTCTGATAACACTGTACTTGTTTGTCTTAATTGTAAAGGGTATTACTTTTAGACACAATGTATACCTTTTCAAAAATAAATATTTCATGAAGTTGCCTCATACAGGGTCAAAAACAAATAAACTTTACATCAGATTATGACGACACGAGACAAGTTTTTGAATGTACAAATGGTTCTGTTGACGTAAAATAGGTCGCAGGGTTGGAAGCGCGACGATCTGTGGAACAGCACGTTATTTTGCGTATCGACAGTGGCATAGATGTTTCGCGTGTGGAAATTGTTATCGTTGGCGCTGGCCAAAGTGCCGGAGAATGCTGCAATCGCGGCCGCGTTCGGTAACATGTTGATGTCGATCGCAGGATCGGACAGCGATATACGTTGGTCCGTCACAGTGATCGGTGTGTTTGTGAGGAGGATCCAATTAGCATTTGGCATTTGAAAAACGGACCATTCCTTGAGTGGTAGCTTTACGCGCATTCGTGTTGAGAAAGATTTTGACGCGCTCCAACAATTGAACGTGGTGTATCGATGTCTCAGACTCACGTTGCTGCAGGGTTAAAAACACAGATACTGTGGGGTAGCGCAGCCGCGTCACATCGTCGCGGTCCGCATCGGCCAGCGCTCTCGCGGTCGGTGGGGTAAACGGATATTTTTGAACGGAAAAGTTGATCAAAAACAGCAGATAAAAGAACAGCTGATCGGTGGTAATGGATTGCAGCATGCAAAAGTGTGAATTTGCAAACAGTTCGTCCGGTCCGAAGCCCACATCTGTTTGCTGCAAATTATTGATGTCTAATTTTGCCGAATCTATGGGCAATTTGTTGGTTAATTCACAATAGCACGTGACGGATTGGAAAGTGTCCAGATTGTACATGTTCTGCACGCTAGACGAATGCACGCTGTCCAAAGACTGATAGAGGACCTCGTTGTATGTGTCCTGTCGTTTAAACGACACGGCAAAATCGTGAGTTTTGGTCAAGTCTTTCCAGCTATCTAACGTCGGCACAATGCCATAGCGAATTTTCTGCTGACCCGCCATCACTTCACAGGACAAACTGACACCGTCATTATCCGTGCTACAGGTCACTGCGTTGGCGGAAAAATCGGTGGTCTTGTATAAACAATAGACGGTCGCCATGTCGCCGTTCAATTGTTTTACAACTAGCATTTTATAGTTGTCCTTCTCCAATCGTCGCGCGTATTTGTCAAAAGAAGCTCCTCCATAGGCTGTCCCGTTACAAAGAAATTGATGAGTTTCACTCTGGATACAGTGTTAAACGCATAACGAATCATTATCCACAGCTCGTCGATAACGCAACTCCTATGCAACGCAAACACGACAACCGGATTGACGATCTCTGCAAAGACCTTCATATAATCCGGGTTGACGGAGATCCTCCGCTCGTACTGTGAGCTGACGGCAAACGGCAAGCAAGCAGGTCCTAAAAATTGCATGGAGCCATTTGATAAATATGTGAGTGAGTATTGTCGTTCGGACACGAGCACGTATTCCGAGTTGTCGCAATTATACACGTGCTCCGAGGTGATTGGATTTGCCGCGTCGACTTTTATGGGCTGGAGGCACGGAATTGCCACATCGAACCAACGCGCGGACACATCGGCGACAATGTGCGTTTTTGTATTGATCATCGGCGTCAAAGTATCGTAATAAAGGTGGACCCGGGTACGATTGATCAAGATGGTGTTGTTTTCGCGTAATTGATCGTTGTTAAAGTCGGGGACCTTGTGCGCAATAAGAACCAAGTTCATGGAACGTCCCACCCCGCTTTTGTCATGTACAGGGAAGCGGAATACTTTTGTCTGCGACGAGTCGAGCGCAAGGTAGATGGCATTTTTTTTGACTGTGTCGTATGTAATGTCCGCACTCTCTATAAAGATGAGGAAGTAACGGCCACCGCTTGACGGCTCGGTGACGCTGTCCGTTGACGGCGTACATATATCGAAAAACTCTTCCAAGAACCGTTGTGTCATCTTGCGATGATAACACAGCAGTAAATCATTCAGGCGGTAGGCGTTATTTGAATTTAAACGCGACAAAAGCGAATTGCTGGAATGAAAGAACGTGGCGCTCTGGGGGTAGGGATTTTTCTTCAACTCTAAAAGTGGTATGTCGTTCGTTAATTTGTAGCGCGTGTGGGGAATGCTGAGCGCTTTCGATTGAATGGTGTTATCCGATGTTAAAACAAGCCGAGCCACCTCCGTCGAGCGGGCAGGGCTAGTGTTTGACTCTAACCGGCAGACAAAATGCTCGACAGCCACGGCGCCAGCATCTGTGTGTTTTTGAAGTCCAACGGCAAACTCCGCGGCGGTATTGACAATCGACGATGCCATAGACGTGGCATAAACAGCCACGAGATCTTTGTGGATTTTACACGCCTCTACGGTTACCAAATTTTTTATTTCGTGCGCCTTGCCGCGAGAGCTGATACACAGCTGCTTTAAGTTCGCAATGTTCAGCTGGTCGCTATTTACTGCCAATAGAAACACAACTCGGTCCGTTGACTTCCCCGTTAGATCACCAAAAGAGGGATATGCGACAATTAAATGGCTCAGCAGCGCGTTCGTGGACATGCATTGTATGGGCGCTAGAGGTCTCGACGAATTGCACTACAAATATGACCAAGGACAAACTGTTTGCTAAAGGACGGCATGTGGTAGGCCGGATTTGAGATCGCGTCAAAACCTAGCGGCACTCTATCGTTTCTAGGGCACGTGTCGTTTTGACTTTTCTTAATTGCAGGGAAGTCAGATAATCATCATTATCAGGATGAAACTTGATGACATGCTTTCTCAGATTACTAATGTTACTGTTTTTTTTGTTGCACTGCACACACGAATGTTGCATCTCGTCTTAACACATTTCCATATAAAAACATTATTTATAGATTAACAAAAGCTGGATTGATACAGACAAATAAGAGTAGAAATTAAACATAAAAGTTAAAATTTGGCCAACTTGTTTTTTACTTACAACTTTATTTAGTTGTATAAATTTGCCTAAAATTCATAAAGTTTTACAAAAACAACGACAAAACGACTTGCAAATAATAATAAATAATATCAGTATTCTAACCTAACATCTCCCAGCTCCCAGCGCATGTCAGAAAACAAGGATCAATAGTTGCATACCGGGGGCTAGACGCTTGTCACAATCATTGCCAGGCGGCAGACGCTAGTTCGCCAGCTTGGTTATATTAATGGCTGCTAGTGTTTTGTTCAAGGTCTGTAAATGATGGCACCACCTTCGCCACTCCGTGGAAGACAGGACCGAAATAACTGCTAAATATCTGCTCGCTCGGGCCCGCTGAAGCAAAACGAATGTTTCTAGTTTGACATTGGGGGAAAGTTCGCCTGTATCATGCTTCTATGCCGAGAGAAACTTTCTATTCTCGGTGTTTCCATCCCGGACCCGGTGTACGTAATCATCCACCGTTCAATGTACGGTGTTTGGTACACCCATACTTCTAAATAAGAAAGGGCGACTGGGGTGCAATCTGCGATTATCCCTTCCATCACAGTCGTCTGCCGCCTGTCGGGCTTGGGGACTTCCTGCCCGGAGGTATATGGCTAAAATATTATGTTATTAGAGGAAAATACATATATAGCGTCCGGAATACGCATCATTTAGCTTGTAAATAAATTATTTTTTAAATATAGTGTGTGACTATACCTACAACAGTGTGACCAGCAAAGTCCGCATCATATATGGACCAATTTTTTGGTTTACTCAGATGAATAATAACGAAAAAAATAGTAGTCACGTGATTCCTCTTATCTGTCAAATTTTATTTTTTTTCTAAAAAAAATCCAAAAGTTTATTTAGGTTATTTCTCAAAATATCGAAAAAAGTTATTAGGAAAACTTTTTCGAAATGCAATTTTCCGTCCATATGCAACATATTATTAAGATATATTGATTTTTTGCCCATTTTAAAATCAAATATAAATTTATTTTCCAATTAAGGCAGACTTTTCTGATAACACTGTACTTGTTTGTCTTAATTGTAAAGGGTATTACTTTTAGACACAATGTATACCTTTTCAAAAATAAATATTTCATGAAGTTGCCTCATACAGGGTCAAAAACAAATAAACTTTACATCAGATTATGACGACACGAGACAAGTTTTTGAATGTACAAATGGTTCTGTTGACGTAAAATAGGTCGCAGGGTTGGAAGCGCGACGATCTGTGGAACAGCACGTTATTTTGCGTATCGACAGTGGCATAGATGTTTCGCGTGTGGAAATTGTTATCGTTGGCGCTGGCCAAAGTGCCGGAGAATGCTGCAATCGCGGCCGCGTTCGGTAACATGTTGATGTCGATCGCAGGATCGGACAGCGATATACGTTGGTCCGTCACAGTGATCGGTGTGTTTGTGAGGAGGATCCAATTAGCATTTGGCATTTGAAAAACGGACCATTCCTTGAGTGGTAGCTTTTTGTCTTGATCAACTTGCTCGCTATCTGACGCGCGGAGCATATTTGCCAATTTACGCGCATTCGTGTTGAGAAAGATTTTGACGCGCTCCAACAATTGAACGTGGTGTATCGATGTCTCAGACTCACGTTGCTGCAGGGTTAAAAACACAGATACTGTGGGGTAGCGCAGCCGCGTCACATCGTCGCGGTCCGCATCGGCCAGCGCTCTCGCGGTCGGTGGGGTAAACGGATATTTTTGAACGGAAAAGTTGATCAAAAACAGCAGATAAAAGAACAGCTGATCGGTGGTAATGGATTGCAGCATGCAAAAGTGTGAATTTGCAAACAGTTCGTCCGGTCCGAAGCCCACATCTGTTTGCTGCAAATTATTGATGTCTAATTTTGCCGAATCTATGGGCAATTTGTTGGTTAATTCACAATAGCACGTGACGGATTGGAAAGTGTCCAGATTGTACATGTTCTGCACGCTAGACGAATGCACGCTGTCCAAAGACTGATAGAGGACCTCGTTGTATGTGTCCTGTCGTTTAAACGACACGGCAAAATCGTGAGTTTTGGTCAAGTCTTTCCAGCTATCTAACGTCGGCACAATGCCATAGCGAATTTTCTGCTGACCCGCCATCACTTCACAGGACAAACTGACACCGTCATTATCCGTGCTACAGGTCACTGCGTTGGCGGAAAAATCGGTGGTCTTGTATAAACAATAGACGGTCGCCATGTCGCCGTTCAATTGTTTTACAACTAGCATTTTATAGTTGTCCTTCTCCAATCGTCGCGCGTATTTGTCAAAAAGAAGCTCCTCCATAGGCTGTCCCGTTACAAAGAAATTGATGAGTTTCACTCTGGATACAGTGTTAAACGCATAACGAATCATTATCCACAGCTCGTCGATAACGCAACTCCTATGCAACGCAAACACGACAACCGGATTGACGATCTCTGCAAAGACCTTCATATAATCCGGGTTGACGGAGATCCTCCGCTCGTACTGTGAGCTGACGGCAAACGGCAAGCAAGCAGGTCCTAAAAATTGCATGGAGCCATTTGATAAATATGTGAGTGAGTATTGTCGTTCGGACACGAGCACGTATTCCGAGTTGTCGCAATTATACACGTGCTCCGAGGTGATTGGATTTGCCGCGTCGACTTTTATGGGCTGGAGGCACGGAATTGCCACATCGAACCAACGCGCGGACACATCGGCGACAATGTGCGTTTTTGTATTGATCATCGGCGTCAAAGTATCGTAATAAAGGTGGACCCGGGTACGATTGATCAAGATGGTGTTGTTTTCGCGTAATTGATCGTTGTTAAAGTCGGGGACCTTGTGCGCAATAAGAACCAAGTTCATGGAACGTCCCACCCCGCTTTTGTCATGTACAGGGAAGCGGAATACTTTTGTCTGCGACGAGTCGAGCGCAAGGTAGATGGCATTTTTTTTGACTGTGTCGTATGTAATGTCCGCACTCTCTATAAAGATGAGGAAGTAACGGCCACCGCTTGACGGCTCGGTGACGCTGTCCGTTGACGGCGTACATATATCGAAAAACTCTTCCAAGAACCGTTGTGTCATCTTGCGATGATAACACAGCAGTAAATCATTCAGGCGGTAGGCGTTATTTGAATTTAAACGCGACAAAAGCGAATTGCTGGAATGAAAGAACGTGGCGCTCTGGGGGTAGGGATTTTTCTTCAACTCTAAAAGTGGTATGTCGTTCGTTAATTTGTAGCGCGTGTGGGGAATGCTGAGCGCTTTCGATTGAATGGTGTTATCCGATGTTAAAACAAGCCGAGCCACCTCCGTCGAGCGGGCAGGGCTAGTGTTTGACTCTAACCGGCAGACAAAATGCTCGACAGCCACGGCGCCAGCATCTGTGTGTTTTTGAAGTCCAACGGCAAACTCCGCGGCGGTATTGACAATCGACGATGCCATAGACGTGGCATAAACAGCCACGAGATCTTTGTGGATTTTACACGCCTCTACGGTTACCAAATTTTTTATTTCGTGCGCCTTGCCGCGAGAGCTGATACACAGCTGCTTTAAGTTCGCAATGTTCAGCTGGTCGCTATTTACTGCCAATAGAAACACAACTCGGTCCGTTGACTTCCCCGTTAGATCACCAAAAGAGGGATATGCGACAATTAAATGGCTCAGCAGCGCGTTCGTGGACATGCATTGTATGGGCGCTAGAGGTCTCGACGAATTGCACTACAAATATGACCAAGGACAAACTGTTTGCTAAAGGACGGCATGTGGTAGGCCGGATTTGAGATCGCGTCAAAACCTAGCGGCACTCTATCGTTTCTAGGGCACGTGTCGTTTTGACTTTTCTTAATTGCAGGGAAGTCAGATAATCATCATTATCAGGATGAAACTTGATGGCATGCTTTCTCAGATTACTAATGTTACTGTTTTTTTGTTGCACTGCACACACGAATGTTGCATCTCGTCTTAACACATTTCCATATAAAAACATTATTTATAGATTAACAAAAGCTGGATTGATACAGACAAATAAGAGTAGAAATTAAACATAAAAGTTAAAATTTGGCCAACTTGTTTTTTACTTACAACTTTATTTAGTTGTATAAATTTGCCTAAAATTCATAAAGTTTTACAAAAACAACGACAAAACGACTTGCAAATAATAATAAATAATATCAGTATTCTAACCTAACATCTCCCAGCTCCCAGCGCATGTCAGAAAACAAGGATCAATAGTTGCATACCGGGGGCTAGACGCTTGTCACAATCATTGCCAGGCGGCAGACGCTAGTTCGCCAGCTTGGTTATATTAATGGCTGCTAGTGTTTTGTTCAAGGTCTGTAAATGATGGCACCACCTTCGCCACTCCGTGGAAGACAGGACCGAAATAACTGCTAAATATCTGCTCGCTCGGGCCCGCTGAAGCAAAACGAATGTTTCTAGTTTGACATTGGGGGGAAAGTTCGCCTGTATCATGCTTCTATGCCGAGAGAAACTTTCTATTCTCGGTGTTTCCATCCCGGACCCGGTGTACGTAATCATCCACCGTTCAATGTACGGTGTTTGGTACACCCATACTTCTAAATAAGAAAGGGCGACTGGGGTGCAATCTGCGATTATCCTTCCATCACAGTCGTCTGCCGCCTGTCGGGCTTGGGGACTTCCTGCCCGGAGGTATATGGCTAAAATATTATGTTATTAGAGGAAAATACATATATAGCGTCCGGAATACGCATCATTTAGCTTGTAAATAAATTATTTTTTAAATATAGTGTGTGACTATACCTACAACAGTGTGACCAGCAAAGTCCGCATCATATATGGACCAATTTTTTGGTTTACTCAGATGAATAATAACGAAAAAAATAGTAGTCACGTGATTCCTCTTATCTGTCAAATTTTATTTTTTTCTAAAAAAATCCAAAAGTTTATTTAGGTTATTTCTCAAAATATTGAAAAAGTTATTAGGAAAACTTTTTCGAAATGCAATTTTCCGTCCATATGCAACATATTATTAAGATATATTGATTTTTTGCCCATTTTAAAATCAAATATAAATTTATTTTCCAATTAAGGCAGACTTTTCTGATAACACTGTACTTGTTTGTCTTAATTGTAAAGGGTATTACTTTTAGACACAATGTATACCTTTTCAAAAATAAATATTTCATGAAGTTGCCTCATACAGGGTCAAAAACAAATAAACTTTACATCAGATTATGACGACACGAGACAAGTTTTTGAATGTACAAATGGTTCTGTTGACGTAAAATAGGTCGCAGGGTTGGAAGCGCGACGATCTGTGGAACAGCACGTTATTTTGCGTATCGACAGTGGCATAGATGTTTCGCGTGTGGAAATTGTTATCGTTGGCGCTGGCCAAAGTGCCGGAGAATGCTGCAATCGCGGCCGCGTTCGGTAACATGTTGATGTCGATCGCAGGATCGGACAGCGATATACGTTGGTCCGTCACAGTGATCGGTGTGTTTGTGAGGAGGATCCAATTAGCATTTGGCATTTGAAAACGGACCATTCCTTGAGTGGTAGCTTTTGTCTTGATCAACTTGCTCGCTATCTGACGCGCGGAGCATATTTGCCAATTTACGCGCATTCGTGTTGAGAAAGATTTTGACGCGCTCCAACAATTGAACGTGGTGTATCGATGTCTCAGACTCACGTTGCTGCAGGGTTAAAAACACAGATACTGTGGGGTAGCGCAGCCGCGTCACATCGTCGCGGTCCGCATCGGCCAGCGCTCTCGCGGTCGGTGGGGTAAACGGATATTTTTGAACGGAAAAGTTGATCAAAAACAGCAGATAAAAGAACAGCTGATCGGTGGTAATGGATTGCAGCATGCAAAAGTGTGAATTTGCAAACAGTTCGTCCGGTCCGAAGCCCACATCTGTTTGCTGCAAATTATTGATGTCTAATTTTGCCGAATCTATGGGCAATTTGTTGGTTAATTCACAATAGCACGTGACGGATTGGAAAGTGTCCAGATTGTACATGTTCTGCACGCTAGACGAATGCACGCTGTCCAAAGACTGATAGAGGACCTCGTTGTATGTGTCCTGTCGTTTAAACGACACGGCAAAATCGTGAGTTTTGGTCAAGTCTTTCCAGCTATCTAACGTCGGCACAATGCCATAGCGAATTTTCTGCTGACCCGCCATCACTTCACAGGACAAACTGACACCGTCATTATCCGTGCTACAGGTCACTGCGTTGGCGGAAAAATCGGTGGTCTTGTATAAACAATAGACGGTCGCCATGTCGCCGTTCAATTGTTTTACAACTAGCATTTTATAGTTGTCCTTCTCCAATCGTCGCGCGTATTTGTCAAAAGAAGCTCCTCCATAGGCTGTCCCGTTACAAAGAAATTGATGAGTTTCACTCTGGATACAGTGTTAAACGCATAACGAATCATTATCCACAGCTCGTCGATAACGCAACTCCTATGCAACGCAAACACGACAACCGGATTGACGATCTCTGCAAAGACCTTCATATAATCCGGGTTGACGGAGATCCTCCGCTCGTACTGTGAGCTGACGGCAAACGGCAAGCAAGCAGGTCCTAAAATTGCATGGAGCCATTTGATAAATATGTGAGTGAGTATTGTCGTTCGGACACGAGCACGTATTCCGAGTTGTCGCAATTATACACGTGCTCCGAGGTGATTGGATTTGCCGCGTCGACTTTATGGGCTGGAGGCACGGAATTGCCACATCGAACCAACGCGCGGACACATCGGCGACAATGTGCGTTTTTGTATTGATCATCGGCGTCAAAGTATCGTAATAAAGGTGGACCCGGGTACGATTGATCAAGATGGTGTTGTTTTCGCGTAATTAATCGTTGTTAAAGTCGGGGACCTTGTGCGCAATAAGAACCAAGTTCATGGAACGTCCCACCCCGCTTTTGTCATGTACAGGAAGCGGAATACTTTTGTCTGCGACGAGTCGAGCGCAAGGTAGATGGCATTTTTGACTGTGTCGTATGTAATGTCCGCACTCTCTATAAAGATGAGGAAGTAACGGCCACCGCTTGACGGCTCGGACGCTGTCCGTTGACGGCGTACATATATCGAAAAACTCTTCCAAGAACCGTTGTGTCATCTTGCGATGATAACACAGCAGTAAATCATTCAGGCGGTAGGCGTTATTTGAATTTAAACGCGACAAAAGCGAATTGCTGGAATGAAAGAACGTGGCGCTCTGGGGGTAGGGATTTTTCTTCAACTCTAAAAGTGGTATGTCGTTCGTTAATTTGTAGCGCGTGTGGGGAATGCTGAGCGCTTTCGATTGAATGGTGTTATCCGATGTTAAAACAAGCCGAGCCACCTCCGTCGAGCGGGCAGGGCTAGTGTTTGACTCTAACCGGCAGACAAAATGCTCGACAGCCACGGCGCCAGCATCTGTGTGTTTTTGAAGTCCAACGGCAAACTCCGCGGCGGTATTGACAATCGACGATGCATAGACGTGGCATAAACAGCCACGAGATCTTTGTGGATTTTACACGCCTCTACGGTTACCAAATTTTTATTTCGTGCGCTTGCCGCGAGAGCTGATACACAGCTGCTTTAAGTTCGCAATGTTCAGCTGGTCGCTATTTACTGCCAATAGAAACACAACTCGGTCCGTTGACTTCCCCGTTAGATCACCAAAAGAGGGATATGCGACAATTAAATGGCTCAAGCGCGTTCGTGGACATGCATTGTATGGGCGCTAGAGGTCTCGACGAATTGCACTACAAATATGACCAAGGACAAACTGTTTGCTAAAGGACGGCATGTGGTAGGCCGGATTTGAGATCGCGTCAAAACCTAGCGGCACTCTATCGTTTCTAGGGCACGTGTCGTTTTGACTTTTCTTAATTGCAGGGAAGTCAGATAATCATCATTATCAGGATGAAACTTGATGACATGCTTTCTCAGATTACTAATGTTACTGTTTTTTTTGTTGCACTGCACACACGAATGTTGCATGACGTAGTGACCTTGCCAGAAATGGACGATGAAAAGTTTCAACGCGAACAAGCAGCTTTAGAAACCTTAAATGAAATCAACAGCGATGCCATTGTGATCGATAAAGACAAGGAACGTAAAATGTTGCAAAAAATGGCCGAAGACACGACGGTCGCCAGTCCCCTGCCGTACGTTAATGAAGCGCTCTCATTTTCTAGTCCTAAGGAAGAACGCGAGCAGATCGATACTTCTCAGCCCAGCCACGTGAAATTTCAGCAACTTGTTGACGCCAGCTCCACGCCTAGCGAACAGCACATGGAAGAGCCCACACTGACACATCAAGGGGCTCGTCAAAAAAAAATCCCGACTATTACACTAATGAAACACCTAGTGTCACAGACAGTGTAGAGGATTGGCGCTCCGAAATTTCGGACGATGACGAAGACGCGTCTGACGCAACCTCGGACAATTCCGAGTATGATGCACCGAAAACTATGGTGAATTATTCAATTAAGACCTTTGTACCAGGGCTGGATGCCGACCAAGAGGATGGCAAAAATGAGAACTTGCACGTGCACAGGCATACGCACTCATTTGATCTCGTTCCCCCGCCTTCGTCACCGGTTCAACAGCGATGTACTTTCCAGTTTGGCTAACAAGTTCTGCTTGAGGGTTTTATCGTTACGTTTTTGGTTATGGATGTAGCGCTCGGTCATTGTGCTATTAGTGTGATTTAGAGCGTGCTGTGTGACAGTCTTGTCGATTACTGAGCCGCGTTGCGCAAACAGCGATCGCCATACGTGCCACAACAAACCCTGCGGTTTTTGGCTGCGCTTCAACACGTGACAATACGTAGTTATGTAGCACGAGCGTAGTGTAGCCTCGCTGGCAGTAAAGACATTGTTCGTCATTTTGGACATGTATTTACTATCATTTTTTGCGTGTGCGGACCACACTGGTTCAACAATGGTTAGATAATCGTCCAATACTTGGGCCAATTTCGGGCCGATACTTAATGGCCGATAGCCGTGTTTTGTATATGTCTTGTATTCGCCCCAAGTGATAAGGTCGTTAGCTTGACTGAGAGTTAAGCGAATTATTTCGCCTTTTCGCATTCCCGAGTTTGCCAATAGCACTAGTATCATGGCCCATTGCACTAGCACCGGCGTTATTGTTATTTCGGCTTCCATCGGACTTGGAAAGTAAAAGGAACGTGCATAAAAGAACGGTTTGAGCACGCCATCGAGTGCAAATTTTTCCAACAGTATGGCATCGTTTTGGTCGATGTGCGTCGTTACATGATGCTTGATTGTAGCTTGGCGTAAAATCGTCTTGAGTTTTTCGTTGACCATAAATGGGCATTCTTGGCCGTCTTCGTTGAAAAGCGTCTCGTTTTGACGAATTTTATCTTGGATTTTTTGAAAACTGGCCCATATTTTACTGACTTTATGCAACGAATAGGGTAGATTATATAGTGGATTTTTTTTCCGCAAAGTTCTCTTCATCGTCTGCACTACGGAAATTGCAGGATAAAACGATTGACACTCGGTTCGTCGCCAACGCCAAAGTCCTTTAGGAACATTGCGTGGGAGCGCAATACTTTGTCGCGTTTTTTCCCATGATATGAAACCAACAGTGGGTTTTTTTTTCGCAGTGTCGATGTAAAGACATCGGCCTTTCCTTGTGTGAGCTCTGTTTTTTGGTCAACCGTGCCACTGTCGGGCATACCCTCTACTTTTTGATATTTCCAGTGACCTTTATATTTTTTGGACATTTTGCGAGCCGCGCGAAGCGCAATTATCGTAAAAATAGTAGGTAATAAGATTGTGAAAATAATAAGATATTCGGATCTACACCATTGACACTACCAATAGAGAGTGCGATACACTAAAGCGCTGGGTTGTGTGTTTGAAACTAGAGTGTCTTACATTCACTACGACATTGCCAGACTTGATTGTCTGTTGAATCACCGCGCGCGCTACTTATTGCGGCAAAAGTTTTGGAAACAATGGAAGTCGCAATGGGCTCTTCTGCGTTCATAGGCATCGTTGTGGTTGCGATCGTGGTCATCGCTGTTGGCCTAATTTGGTATTTCAAACCGGCGGCAGTTTTGGGCACCTCTGCTGCCGCGACAAAAACCTGTGACAAATACGAATTGGATGGTACAGAAGGCAAAGTCAAACTTGATGCCGCGGGCTGGCCAGTGTGTAAAACGACATAGACGTGGCGCAGATACCGCAGTTGATTGACACATCGAAAAGAATAAGCATAGAATAATAAACCTCATTCTCCGAAGATAATAATTGTTCTGAACGTCTTCTACATACATACGACGTCCGCTCTGTGAACCCCACGGTGATCTAACTACATTTACCCGAACAACATGTCAAGTGCCAGCTCTCAAATGCCCGGGGTGGTAACACCCGCCTCGTCCTCCGTCGTTAAGACGGGCGCAATTGTGGTCGGGATGATTGTAGTTGCAGGAGCAGCTATTTATGGCCGACAAAAAATTTTTGGCAACTCTGAAAGCGTGAAAAGTACACGACGCATATGTACCAAGGTGAAGATGACTACAACTGCGGGTCACAGCGAACCAGCACTTGATACTGCAGGCCGTATGCAATGTGTCGAGTATGGAAAGGCCCCTGAATAAATGCTGCGGCCCGGAACTACTGCGGTAAAGTAAGCATCGACTCGATCATGCCACATTCACGTTATGTTTCTATTCAGCCCAGTGATTTAGTTGCGGCGACTACTCTACCGCTAATACTCGCTATTTTTGCGGAATTTTTGACATGTAAAAATCCTTTGAAAAAAATGGAACTATTTCTCTTTGTTCTTGTCAACTACTTTCCCGATGGCCGCCAGCTAGGCGCACATTATGCCGAACTACAAAGAAAACTGTTGCAACAACATTACAATTTGACTGAGAATCTACTACTCCGGCCCGTCTATGTCTACGAGATGCACAAGAAATATTTTCTTGCGCTCCACAAGGTCCAACAGGCGGTCCGAAAACTACTCACTCAGTATATTTTTTTATTTAATAAACTTGCATATTTGTCGTTCGAAATAAAAGACAGCAGAGCACTGACGCCGCAATCGAAAGATGAGATTTTGTCAGACTTGTTCCAACACATTGCGCTTTATGACTCGCGCCACACACGGGCGAAAGAAGAACTGCGTGATTTACAAGGGACGCGCTACAATAGAACCGACGAAGTGACCAAAAATATGTACCAGCGCCTCTACCGGTTTTTAAAAAAAAGCAACAGTTACAAACGTCTTTTAACGGCGAGGCATTTTCGACAGTTGGCTTCTTTTCGCCCTTTAATTGACGCAAAGCCGTCAGATCTAGTAGAGGCCGGCGCCGCTGGCGCTGGTGTCACCACAAACTCCCTCGCGTTTTTCACCAAGTTTGCCATTGACACACTAACCGAACCCACATTACAAGAGGGCAAGGTTCTGCACTTGCTCGCGCTCATTGTCTCGACGTCGGGCATCAATTTCGAGCGGTTCTACATTTTCCAGGCGATCTGCTTGAAGATGCAAAGCTACACAACTCCAGCGGAAAATAAAGTTACTATATTTGAAAATTTTGACTTGAGCAGCGTCATCATGTCCGATCTAAACGATACCGACCCCATGGTATATCAGAGTTATGTAATGCTACAACAGTTAATGCTTTTTTCCGCCTTTTCCAACTTCAAAGACGAGGACGACGACCACAAGAATGGATAGGACACATTATATGTAAAACAAATAGAAACGCAAACATACGGTGATACAGTTTTTTTATTTCATCTATCAATCATACATTATATTTACAACTATGGAAATTTTACATTTTCAGCGCCTGCGATTTTTTTTCATTTACGGAATGCAGATTTTTTGCATAAGGGCTAACAGATTACTTTTAGTAGCTCGGTGCCATCCATCAACCGAGTAATTGATTCTTTTTCATACTGTAATATATTACGTAGATTGTGAATTGCTCGTTGAAGAGCCTCTGTTCTAGTAGCGCTCATTTTCCGCAAAGCTTATTGTTTTTCGCTGAATGAACGCTAACCCAAAGTGTTCCCTATTGACGTACGCATTCACACTGTATTTTTCTCTGCGTTGCCCTGGCTGGCGGGCGGCGGCGACGAGTAGAGGCAGTTCGCAATAGAGTCAGGAAAGAATTATTAGAGTGTGGAAGAAGGATAGGTGGAATGGTAACACACAGTTTTTTGTACGTTTTTTATTATTATTCCATCATGATTTACAACAAAACGGCTTCCCCACCAAAGTTGCATGTTTTTCTGCGAAAAAAAAAGAAATAGGCAGGTCGTTAGGTTGCAACTTCAACACCCATCAAGCCGTGGCGATCGTCAATGGGCACATGAGCGTCAGCCGCCCATTTCACGATACAGGCGCGTATCAAGCTGTCGTCGTGAAACGGCTCGCAGAGTTCCACTTCGTCCCAACGAAACTTCTTCACGAGACGACCGATGGGCAAGCGAGCGTTGAGGCGAGTGGTTTTCACGATTATTCTCGTAAGCCATGCCCCCAGTTGTCGCACAAACGCCATCGCTTCGTCGTCGGCGGTCTCCTTGTACTGTCTCTTTCCGGACGGCGGTGGTGGTGCGAGCGCTTGCTCCACGAGCGTTTCCGCGGCGAGTTGTTTGTTCCGCAACGCTCGTAGCTCTTGTGTCTCCTTCAGCTGTGCGGCCTGGTCACGCAACACTCGCAATTTCGTCAATTCGTCGTCTGCCGCCGCTCGCGTAGTCGCCGCTGCAGCCAATTCCCGCTTCAACGTTTCGCGCGCCTTCTTTGCATCCACGTCCGCCGCTTCTTGGACGAGCTGCAGCCGCACTTCTTGGACGCGGCGTTCGCGTTCGGTCGCCGCGTCTTCGCTAGCCACCTGCGCCACGGCCTCCTCCACAAACGCGGCCAAATCCTGTTCCACGGAAATGCACTTGGTCACCACAGCCAGTATTGTGGCAACGGGCAGCCCCACGTACACCCTGCTCATTTGCTCGCGATGAGCGCTCAAGGAGTGTGCCACTAGACGTTCGATTTGGCGGAACGAGCGGCAGTCCAATACCGCGTGAAAGCACACGGCATCGGACGCCGGACGTCCCGTTTGGTAGGAAAAAAAATGCGCTGACATTACTAATAGGTACTTTGCACATATTTTGTCTTACTTTTTGCAAACAAACAAAATAAACCACTCCTGCCACACTAAATTCAAGTTTTTCCGTAGAAAAAGGTAAGGGTTAAGATGTTACATTGATGAGCAGTTCATGTTCGTATGGTGATTTTTTTTGACGCTCTTCTATTGAGCGGTGGAAAAGAGAACATTAAAAAGAAAATCTGGACAAATAATATTCATAAAAAAGGGATCAGGATAATTTTTTGAATGAAATACTGTGTGTTAAAAAACATCGCTCAGTGGCGTATTTATGGAGGGGGGTCAAAATATGGGGATACATCTCATTATATTTTGGTGATAGGTACAGGTTTAGTTGTCGGTATCAGGCAGATATATCAATAATAAACAATAGCCGCGGGGAACGTGATCATTGTTGAGATGGAATGAAGAATGAATTGTTTTCTTGAATTACTTTACTAGGGCAACGTGAAAATTAACTGAACGTTCTTTGTTTTAATTATTAATCTGTGATAATTCCTGTTATTATTTTAATCTAATAGGAATGTTTTATAAACAGTGATGTAAATTTGTTTAATAAAAGAGCCTAAAATACACAATATATCACAATAATCTACCATAGGTACAGTAGGTACACTTCTTTTTAACAGAAAATACATAAAGGTAATGTTCCTACAAAGGAGTTAATATGTTCATATTACCAAATTTGAAGGTACACTCCTCCTAGTAAATGTAGAAAAAATGCAAATAAAAATAGCATGTCTCTTATAATAATTATAATACAGAGTGTCAAAATTGTTATTAAATACATTATTTATTAAAAATTAACATTTTTATGCAAAATTTGATGCCTGAAGGTCTTTATTTATAAAATCACAAACCAAGCTTTGTATACCTTTTTTCGTAAAAATGTCGTAGGAAATAATATTTTCACTAAAATCCTAATACACTTAGGCAGAAAAAAGTTAAGATTGTTTAAACGTATGCAAATTATCGGATACAAAAAACCCGCCTGAAACCGCGCATTAGGTACCTACCTCTGATTAGCATGGTCTCGAAAAATGATGCGACAAGGGGTTAATATTAACCCTTTCGCGCTCGGTGGTTCCGTATAGAGACCACCTCTGCTACGCGAAAAGCGCCCTTACATGCAAAAAAAATCTCCTACGAGTAGATGAAGTTCGTAATATAGTAAGGAAATAATTAGAATATGGTGCTCCCAAGACAAGGATGGTTTTTTGCCCTTCGTGTCTGCAAACCGACCACTTGCGCTCCAGCAGTGCTCGTTGTCTCAAACGTAAGCGGCGTATACGCGAGCGAGACTTGAAAAGCGACGAAGCACTCGAAGTGTATACAGTAAAAAAATGTTTGGCCTCCACAGTGTGTCCCTTGTTGGCAACAAAACCACAATTGTTGCAGAAAATCCAACAGGACGTGCGCGAGGTGTCGCGACTCTCGATCGAAATGTCCGTGTTGGTGAATCTCTTCTACAAATCTTATTTTTCGATCTGTCCCAACCGTGCAGTTTTTTATCAGTTCTTTCCGAAATTCTCACCTCTTCATTTTATGTACGTGCTCCAAGACAAACGCAATCAAATTTACGATTTAGCCAAAGTGATCGATGCGTACAAAGCAAGGCGCCAAGGAAAGGCGTACGTTGGTTTTTGTCGAACCTACATCATTCAAGAGGCTGCCAAACAATACGAAACGGTTTTTCACACAAACATTACCACACATATGTTTAGCAGAGTGAAGCGTTATTTGGGACTGATTTTGCCCAACGAAACGCCTGCCAAAATTCATGAAAAGGCCTTCGAGCTGTACTATCCTAGTTCTCCGATGGGAACCAAAAATAATGCATCTCTTTCTGCAACAGACGAAGCTGTTGACGTTATCAAGCAATTTTTTCGTGATCATAATCTCGACGTCCGATCCGTGGAAAAAGATCCGTGGTCATACGTTTATCTACTGCTCGCCATGCAGCAAAAGTTCGAAATCACCGAGAATGAACGGAGCATTCAAGTTTTTCCGCAGTATTCGCACGGTTGCAAGTACATCAGATACACTTCGACGGGCCTCTACGAACTGTTGCGATCGATCAAAGAGCCCGATGTGCCCGGCGACCATGTTAAATTTCGCGAAGACGCACCCAAATATTGGCGGCGATACTTTAGCCTACCGCGCGACAAAAATTTCGGCTATAGCATTTCTACAGACGGTGTGGCCGTATCTCTGTCCATGAATCGAACGATTACAAAGACGATAAAAAAGACCGCGAAAACCCGTAAATTTTCGAGCCACATAGTGGAACCCGCTTTTGTTCCCAACAACACAACGAGAAAGCTTACGCGAATTTTAGCCGTCGATCCGGGAGCCAAAACGCCCATTGTGACGTGCGACGACTCACTTCAGTATCAAATATTACGCAAAGAACAAGTGGCCCACGAAACGAAAGACTATATGCGAAAACAAAAACGAGCGAAATGGACGCGAAATATCGATAAAAAATTCACATTGAACAAGAGGCCGTGGGATTTGACAAGACTTCATCGCGCTCCATCCAGTACGTGCATTTCTATACGTCCTTTTTCTTGAGACACTTTGAAGAAAAACAACAATGTTACGAGAGAAGGAATTTATTGCGGTTAAAATTTGACAAGTACGTACATCAACAAAAGTTACAACATAGGTTAATTCGAAAATATTTCTCGCGCCCCAACGAACACAGCCTGGTATTGTACGGGGCCGGCTACCAGTTTATGAACACTGCTTCGTTCAAAGGGCATCGAAAATTCGGTCATAATAAATTGGTGGCTTGTATGCGGCGATATTACGCTTCGGCGGTAACGTGCGTGGACGTGGACGAGTCGTACACCACGAAAACGTGCAGCTACTGCCGTCGAACCAGTGGAGGGCGCACAATCACCAATGTTCAAGTCGCAAAAAAACATGGACACCGTTATGTGTTTTGTAGTAAATGTCATAAAGGTATTCATCGCGACAAGAACGGAGCACAAAACATCTTGCTCAAGTTTGTGCAAAAACAATTTGTCGGTCTTCTTTCGTGGATCGACAAGGATTTTTGCCTGGCAACGCCGCCGGCCTCGGCCGGGATGTCGTTAAGGGCGAGAATCGTAACTCTTTCTGCTTCCTAACAGGAGCATCACTTCCCTCCCCCTTTCGTCGGAGTCACAGATCCGTTTGCCATACATTACGTACAATGCAGTGCTGTCTGCCCCCCAATCTTTTTTAAACGGATCAAGTCACAAAGTTCAAACACGGGATGATAAAAATGATGCATGACTACTATATTTTAGAGTATAATTGACAATTAAAAATTACAGCGCCATCTTGCACAAAAAAATTTAATAGAAATGGGGGGGTCTTGCGATACACCATTTTAAAGATCTTTTTAATGTCCACATTTTGGCTTTTTGTTTTTTGAAATCGATCCATAAGTTTTCGAGAAAATGGCGTCTAAAAATTGACATTTTTAACATTTTGAAGTCCTGTCACGTCAAAACGGTTCAAGTTACAGCAAAACGGCTTTTACATTTTTATCTAAAGAAAAGCACTGTATGTCAATAACACGCAGACATCTTGCGTGTAATGCAATATGCATGATGGTCAGTCAAATCAGTTGATATATACAGGGTGATTCATGAGGAAATGTCAATACTTCAGGTATGTATTCAGGGCCCAAAAATAAACATAAAAGTCTATACAAATATGGGTCCGCAAGGCCTTCGTTTTCGAAATACAGGGTGTTAAAGTTTTTATTTAATCTTTCTATTTTTTAAATAAAATCTATGATAATGTAAATATTGGAGTAAAAATTGGTATCCAGGGGTTTTTGGTATGAAGTATTCTAATCTAATTTTATTACGGCTCTTACTTGTAGGGAGCGCCACCTACACGTCTTTTTTTATTTTGAACAATCACAACTTTTTGGTACGGTCCTGCAATAGGTATGTATTTTAATTTTCAATAAAATTATTGTATTTAAATTATGTTCAACGAAACAAAAGCTAGGTTTTATAGTTTTCAAAAATTCCATCATTTACTTCTAAGCATATGTCAGCTCTGTGGTGAATAGCTCGGGTTGTGAATCACCCTGATATTGTTAAAAATAATGGTTTTATTGACGCCACTAATATTTGTTTATACTATGATGGCTTTCCAAGCCTTTTATCTTTGTTATTATTTATGGTTTATGCTTTATTAGATTTATTTTCTGAACTGATTGAAGCCGCCGCCGATCACCCAGAATTTCTAAAAATCTTATGCAGCATATTTTGAATCTGAAGGCTTTGTTATGTTTATGATTGCTGCGGAAAATAAAAAGTCTAAGTCAGTGAGCCAGTAGCCAGTCTTATTCTGTTATTCTCCGTGCCCGGACAAGTGTCAAAATGAATTCATTTTTTTTAATTTCAAAAATGTTCCTCGTGTGCGTGTGTCTTGTCTTCATTCAGGTAAGAATGCTTAATCAATTAGTCGAGCAGTTTTTACATATAGGTACTAGGTCCTGTAATAGTGCATCATCAGGCTTATCTTGTAATGTCTTGTATACCAATTATTTGAGGTATTTAGTGTATGGAAAAATTTTTTGCGCATGCATGGGGTCCCAATATCAGTTACGTCAAAATAGTACATTTTTGTGAATGACACAGGTACCCTATACAGGGTGACTGGTAAGCGGACGTATTATTTGAAGGAGGTGATAGGGCATTCAAAAATATTACTATTTAGCAAAAAATGTATAATCCGAAAATTGACATTAAAAAAGATACAGGGCGGCAAAGTTTTAATTTTGTTTTCGTTTTTTTGAAATAATTTCATACCGAAACTAAATAGCGGTACAAAATTAGGGATTCAGGGGTTGTTTGAGGCGAAAATTTAAAATTTGTCATCAGTTTTGATATTACCGCTAGAGGGCGCGAACTACGGCATTTTTCACTTCTTTAGACGTTATAACTTTTTTTGAACATGGTATATCGATCCGGCTATTAAAACAATAAGTTACAATACTCTTTTACATAAAAAAAACGTATGCCTTACTAAAGTTGCTAGGAGCCGCCCGCCCCGTTCCGTTCGCTCATCCTTGATCGAAACTGTGTAGCCGCCATTTGCATTCATTCCGTAAGTGTCTGTTAACTACTTGTGTGTATGAGACGCGTTTTTTCTGTGTCCTGTAGATCTGTACAAATATTATCGTGACTTTTGGTTTGTTGAGCGAAGATTCTCACATTTTGGTCCGAGTACCTAGGTGAAAGTTTTTGTGGGAGTTTTTTCTGTAAATACGGCCGATATTGACCCGAAGTAGCGCTGTTTGTTTTTAGCACGAAAAACACATTCCAATCATTGCTTTTTTCATGTAAAAGCTAATTAGTATTTTTTCTTTACAGAAGATGGCTCCCACTCCACCAACCAACGGTCGAGGTACCAACGCCGCCGGCTCTATCAGTAGCTCGAACTCCCGATTGCCTAGCCATATGGGAGTAGGTACAGACCAAAAAGATCATCATGGAGCGTTCATGGCGGCCATGATGCAAAATCGCACTAAAGACTACACTTCTATTATGTGGTCACATGGCAACGAAGGATACAGAAACACCAGTCAACGCATGAGCAGTACTATGAACGCCAAGATCTACGGCACAAACGGCAATCCCTATAAAATTGAACTTAGTCATAACAATAAAACAACAGAGTATTACCCAAAGCCGTCAAAATGAAAAGTTTTCGGCTATACGGCAGCTTGGTTCTCGTATTCCTGTTGTTCTATTACCTATGATTGTATTTATGTATTTTCCATTGCAGATTAGAATTTTTGAAATGTTAGAAATAGATTTTTTTCAAATGTTGTGGTTTTTTCATGTATGTGACTACCAATTAATATAATACAAAAATATGTGTGGAAAAGTTTGTATTTTTATTTCTTTTGTTCTCAATACCTATGTATTGTGTGTACGTATTTACATTTATCCCTTTCGCGCCCAGTGGTTCCGTATAGACACCACCTTCTGCTACGCGAAAAGCGCCCTTACATGCAGAAGAAATCTCCTACGAGTAGATGAAGTTCGTAATATATGTATGTAGTAAATAGTACTAAAAATAGAGTCTATCTCATTATTTGTGTTTCATTCTTTGTCACACGACACACATTACATTCGATATAGTACTAAAAATAGAGTCTATCTCATTTGTGTTTATTTATTCACATTTGATATAATTATATATAATTATTACTAAAAATGTAGTCTGTCTGACTTGTGTTTTTCTTTCTTTGTCACACGACATGCAAGTGTATAGTAGTGGTGCGGTGCCTTGTTTGTGTGTTAACTGCCCCTTGCCCTCTGTCTGATAACGCAGTCAAGAGACGCCATCGCCAGCACAGCGAAGCCATACAATGCAGACGGGCGACGCAGCGCCGCGCCGCGGGGAAACGGGCGCGCGCTTCGTAACAGCGCTTTTGAGTGGCATGCTCCCGTTCGATGAAACGCATCCAACACAACTACATACATACAGGAAAGTATAGCGTGTAGCGTGGGGCTATATAAACGCGTGGCATTTTGGACGATGACGTCAGAAATTGCCCGATCGTCTCGCAGTTCGCCAGCTACTTGGTTGCTCTTGGTGCAGTGCAAAATGGCCGCGTTCAAGGCTCTAATTTAAATTCATAGGTACTATACAGAAAATATTATACCTAACGTGTAATGTTGTAATTAATATTACAATAAGTATGTAATAGTTCCATATAAAAGAAAGTACGTAACTGTAACTGTCATAATAATGCATGTTTTTCTGCATCTCAGATATGTACAAAATGAACATTTATTTGTTATTTCTATTTATTACAGATTGTCAAGAATACTGAAAGTGCTGCCAGTACTTCCAGTAGTGCCCGTGCTACGACGGAATGGACCATATCGCTTCCGGGGGGAATAGGCGAAATAAAAAGGATCGAGAAGTCATGGCAAAAGAACATCCCGTCACTTACCCTAATAGAATAGGTATGTAGGCATTGTTATTGTTGGGTACGAACTGCTTTATTAAAAAAATTGATAGGTTTTTTTAAGATTTTATTAAAAAATTGCAGTAAAAATAAGTAAAAAATAATTTGGCAGATAATGTGTAAGATACCGTTTACACACATCTTCATTTGATGGGTATCTTTAATTATCGCGCCACGATTTTATACCGAAAATAAATATTATTTAAACAAAAATAGAACTAAAAATATACAGGGTGTCTCGAATTGCAGTGTCTAAACTTTAACAGCGTATTAACCCCATGCATTTTCGAAAATATCCCGTAATTTCCTTATTTATGAAAATTTGCTGTCTATGCTGTCAATAATTTGCGTATTATTGCTGATAACATTTCAAAAACGCGTACTCCTTATTCTGATTAAAAAAAACTGGAGACGGAGAACAGGTATCTACTAATTTGTTTTGATTGGTTTTGCGTGATTTTTTACTGACTGTATGACGTCACTGGATATCTACAAATCTAGCCCACAGAAATATAAAATTTTACGCTTTTGTTAAATCCCCTGCTCTCACATTTTTTCTTATTTTTGTTCTAGGTAAGATGGCGAGGCGGCATGCAGGCATTGAAGCTAGCAGATCAAATACATAATATAAAATATGAAATATAGCTCAAATACAATTTAAGATAGAACAAAATGGATTTTATATTTCTGTCATAGTTTTTTAACAGCTATCTGATAGTACCATGTGGGCCAGTACTTAACGGTACCATTTTGGTACCATAAATGGTACCTGCATCTATCTTGCTCTATCTTGAACTGTTTTTCAGCTACAGCGTTAGAAAGTTGGAAAAATGCGATTTTCAATTATCAATAGCTATCTTAAAAACAATTGAAATTTGTCATTATATTAAAGTTTTTAGAATCTCAAGTAGATCTGAAAAATATAATAATATATAGTGTCCCATTTAATACAAAGTACTTTTCGCATGTAACATTTTTAGCGCACCCTGTATACATGTTATATAAATAAAATAAAAATATAATTAATAGAAACAAATTTTATATTTAAATTTGTTTGATATATTCTAGGAAAAGGTATAGGCCCTTAATAAAACGCCCACCCGGTACATAGGGTAGGTACACCAAGTCTCTAACATTGTCAATATTTCAAAATTCAAATTTCAGATATAGTATGGAATTTGGAATTATAAACAGATTTAAAATATTTATTAATATACAGGATGTGCCATTGGCGCGCGGCGTGAAAGGTACGCGGCATCGCTAGAGTCTTCGACGTCCGAAAGAAGTGGATGTTTCTCCGTGTCGTTGTGCGCCGCCGAGACGTCCGCGTCCGCGGCAACGTTCGGAGCTTTGGCGTATAAGTAGAACAGCAGCCAGAGAATGCAGGCGAACCCGACGATGGGAACGGCAATTTTCAGCACGGACAAAATGCTGCCCGACGCTGCACTGGCACCTTCTTGTAGATTATTAAAGGCCGCCGACAAATGATCGGCTTCGCGACCCGCCATGTCCACCATTGCACCTATAAAACCATATTCAACACATTTATATTCAATATTAGTGCTGTGTAGGGAATTATTGAGCGCGTCGTCGCAGTTTTTGCAAATCGTATTCTCGTCGTTCATTTCGCTTTCGGTGCCGCGGAAACACGAACTATAGCCTCGGCGACGTCGCAAGAACAGACGGCCGTCGGCGCGGCCACAGCGCTCCCAAGTCCACTACAGACTACGTGCTCGTTTATCCGAAAATCCACCACAACCACACGATTAAAGAACAGTATGTGGAAAGCCGTACCCGGTTCGACGCCGGCATATATATACAGACAATGAAAAAAAGTATAATTATTATAAGAAATAGTTAAGATTAAGATTAAATTTTCGTGGAAAGTTTACTTAAAAATAAAACTTACAAATAATTATTTGGCGAAGCAAACTAAACAAATAATGCCAAAAATTAACCATGAAAAGAGTTCTTCCATTTTACAGATGAAGAAAATTAGGTGACTGAAAATAAATTTAGATGTAAAATAGTAAATATATGAAATTATTTAAAATAGACCTTTTATAAGTTAAAAAAATAGTATACTTTATGTAGATGTTTGTGCCGTGCGATCACTAGTTTGAAGTGTTCGCAGGCGGGCGTATGTTGCCGAAAAACTTTCGTATTGCTAAATGTCTCTGACCAACCGTTACAGGAACGGGCCAAACAAAATTTACTTAAAAATAAAACTTACAAATAATTATTTGGCGAAGCAAACTAAACAAATAATGCCAAAAATTAACCATGAAAAGAGTTCTTCCATTTTACAGATGAAGAAAATTAGGTGACTGAAAATAAATTTAGATGTAAAATAGTAAATATATGAAATTATTTAAAATAGACCTTTTATAAGTTAAAAAAATAGTATACTTTATGTAGATGTTTGTGCCGTGCGGTCACGAGTTTTTAAGTGCTCGCAGGCGGCCGTATGTTTCCGAAGAACTTTCTTATTGCTAAAGGTCTCTGAACAACCGTCACAGGAATATGCCTTACAAAACTTCATATGATGTGCCACAGCACAAGATGAAAATGCGCGCCCACAGGTTGGGCAAGGGCGCGTGGCACGGGACGCAGTGCTGGAAGGCTCCTGGAGACAATGATGTTTTTTGAAATATCCTCCGTTGGCAAAAGTGCGCGTGCAATTCGGACAGACAACGCGCGCAGTTAGTCGCTGCGACAAAGGCATGCTGTCTGGCGAAAGGGGTTGCACCAAAGGGGCCTCGTCACCAGGAGTGCTCTCTGGGGTGCGTTTGCGCTGCGCCGATACATTGTTTTGATGTTTCCTGCTTCGACAATGGGCAGACCAATCTGAAATAGATACGGCACAGACTTTGCAGGTGCGTCGTAGCGGTGTAGCCCGGACAGTACCATCGACAGGCTGAAATGAAAGAAAAACAAAAAATTATTAGGGACGCGCAAAAGCGGCGGTGGTTTGTGGCAAAAAATCATTTTTAGTAAAATAAAAACTTACGTTTTTACATGGATGACGTTGCAGGCTGAGCTTACTACGATACTTCTTCTGGCAGACATCACAGGAAAAGGTGTGGTTGTGAATCTTCACCAGATGAGTTTCCAAGTTGGACTTGACGTAAAATTGGGCAACGCAATTGTCGACTGGACAATCATATACTGTTACACTTTTGACTTTAGTCGCCACCATCATTTGGGAATTTTTTGAAATACTGGTAATTTTCTCATCTGCACACCGGCATAAGTGCGTAAAGTTGGCATGCACGTTCCACGCCGGTGTGCCATAGTTTATAGCCTCGTTAAAACAATGATTGATATTAATCACCTGGTGAAATATTCCGGCCCGAATAAATATTAAATCACCTGGTGTCTGCGTAACGATGGTGTATACCAGATTGTGTTGTTTTAAAAAGTTTAGCGTGACAAACACGTTTTTGTGGTTCAAGTGGAAACACTTTTTGCCTGGAAGATGTTTGGTGGCGCTATGAAAGGCATCTAACATTTTGTTTTTATCATGCACGAAGAGCCAGAGCTTGCCGACATTGGTTTGTTGTTGAGATGTAGCTGTCGACGCGTCTGCTCCTGGCGTCGAACCGTTTTGTGTATGTTGCGCTGCAAAAGGGTACCCCGAAGGTATTATGCAGCGCAAAAGATTTAAGGAGGGCAAATCCCCATCTTCACAATGAAGCTCGCAATAGCTACCCGCCTTCGCTAAATAATACATGCTGCTGTTAATGCCAGGCATGTCAGTCACGTAAGGGTGCTGCTGCGGGGAAATCAGACTTGTCAATTCGGTGGCCCTCAGGTGGCTATCAATATGTGGTATCAAAAGATTTCTAAAATAATCAACTTTTGATGTTTCACTTTGGGGCCGGAGAATATACTTGTACTGAAAAGTGTCAAACAGCGATTCAACGAGATGGTCATAGAAGGGCAGCAGACAGTCAGAGGGCAACGGCACCGGAAGCGGCAAGGGCAGAAATTGTTCGGCAGGTAGCGACGCCTCGTTCGACGCCCAGGCATAGGCCATCTGGCGCTGCTTATCGTAAACAAGCCGATACTATTCAGTAGGTAGCTTTTGTACCGCGTACAGTGTTGAGAATGGTGCCACCTTTCCGCGGCAGATGGCGTTCAGAGCATCCTCGGGTACAGTGACTTTATTCTTCGGGTACCTCGGGGCGGTGGCAACTTTCCGTTCAATCGTCCCGACGCGATTGTATTTTACAATAGTGGTGGAAAAGTAATTTAAAGTGGAATATGTCAATTGTTACCAAGAAAGAAATCACAGCGGAAAGATGACAATTCCTAAAGGTGCAAAAGAAGTTAATGTGACCTTGTCGACAAAATATGATTCGGGCTCATCGAATTCGAACTAAAAACTAAAAATTGCAGGATAAAAGCACAATTAGACGCCAACGACTTTGACAAAAAAGGATTTTGTGTGTAATGTGTAAATGCAAAATATAATTCTTTTGTTTGATTTCCTTATTTTATTAGATTAGCAAGTACTCTACATCCCGAAAATCGAAGACAAAATAATATATAAAAAACCCAAAGTGCACTATGTGCGTATATCTTCTGAAACTTCCTAAATTCAAATGGCTGGAGTAAATTTCAATAATATGCGTACTGTTACTAAATATTTCTACCCATCTATAAGCGACGTCGTCTCCTGACGGTTTTTCGTGACTGACGGTTTTTCTTCTCGATAGGTCGTGTGTTTTATTAGCTATTACAACTGCCGCGACTCGCACTACGCTGTACGTTCTTCAACCCCATACATTTTCAAAAGACAAACATTGTTACATAGTGCGTCTTCTCATTTTTTTAAATGCTAACCCCTAGATCTAGATCTAGTCGCGCGTCCGGCCTCGCATCGACTGCGTTCCGCCTAGTTCGGCGAATGGCCAGCGACGTTCGGTGAGGTGGCGCGTCAATCGCTTGCTGTCGGTCTCTTCCTTCGTTCTTCGATTCATAATTTTTCAGTTTATATAATGTGTCCTCAAAGAATGCGTTAGATATATATATATATATATATATATATATATATATATATATATATATATATATATATATATATATATATATATATATATATATATATATATATATATATATATATATATATATATATATATATATATATATATAAAAGCTTGAAATTTTCGATTTTTCGAAAATGGACATTTTTACACATTATTTTTTATTGCACAAAAACTATAAAAGCTAAAATTCTGACATAATTGCCAATGTTTGAGCTAAAACATATTAAAGTTTCAACTCGATAGAGTAAATACCTGCGGAGATATGAGTTTTTCAATTTAAGTAAAAAGTGTCGTATTATTTATTAATATGTCTTTGTCGTAAATAGTGGTGTTTTGTGATTTTTTACTATATGTATTTTGTATAGTGTGTTCAAGATTGCGACAAATGTATTTTTGTGTAAGGGTGTGGATTGGTATTGTTTAAGTGTTCAAGATTAGATGGGTATCTAACCTAACCCGAAGGCGCGTTATTTGCCACAAGACAAAGCACTTGCGACAAATATTTTTTGTGTAAGGGTGTGAATTGTGTTTTGTAATTTGTGGGGGTCTCTTAGTGGATGGTAGATATGAACTAGGTATGTTTAATTCTTTTTTTACTAACTAAATATCGTATTATATAACAAAAAATTGCATCAAATTGAAATTAAAAAAATTACTTACTGTTTGGTTCACTTGAGCTAGAAATTGAGGGGTTTTGTATAAAGCTATAGGGCAATACTCGAACCCTATTTTGATGGATGGTGATTCTCTTACCGAGCCACCAATTTTCTAAATTTATTTTAAAAATAAATTATAAATTTAAAAACTATAAATAAATTTAAAAACTAAGTAAAGAAAACGTAATCCTTAACTGGCAGAGTAAGACGCTCAATTTATACCAAGAAAAATTTCCCTTTCGACCACTTTTAGGCCTTCAAGAATTATATAAAAGCCAGCAAATAAACCGTAAAAGTCAACCAGTGCAGTAAACCTTAATTATCAGTTTCTTTGCTTTAACAGTGTTTCTTCAGGTAATATATTATAATTATTTTATTAATATGTCAGATACAAACTCTAATAAAATTACTATCATTTCGAATGTAAAAATTTTACCAACTAGTTGGTCTCAAAATTCTTGTATGCAAATCCTAGATAACTTACAAAATATATTAGATGGGCAAAATTTAAAAAAAGAAAATATTTTTTCAAATTATTTAAAAAAACAGTAGTAGTGGTATGGGAGGGCAGACTGAGGAGGAAATGTTTTCCAAACATGATGGGGAAGCAATTCTTAGTGAATTAATCAGTGGTAATAGTGGGACCGAGGGGAGGGGGGAGATATTTTCTAAAAATTTAGAAGAAGTGGAGCAATGTGAAATTTCAAGTCAAACTTTAAACGATATTACAAGTTTTAAAATTTTTATAGGTATGACTAAGAATTGTAAAAATATTATTTCTCCTCCCGCTGTATGCAATCCTAATAAAAGCAGTAGTAGTGGTATGGGAGGGCAGACTGAGGATTTTTTTTCCAAACATGATAAGGAAGCAATTCTTAGTGAATTAATCAGTGGTAATAGTGGGACCGAGGGGAGGGGGGAGATATTCTCTAAAAATTTAGAAGAATTGGAGCAATGTGAAATTTCAAGTCAAATTTTAAACAATATTACAAGTTTTAAAATTTTTATGGGTATGACTAAAATTTCAAGAGTCACTAGATAATTCAAATATTAGTGATTCATCTATCCCCTGCAGATAAAAAACTCCAGAACTTTTACCTGCTTCTGTCCATTTTTCTCCATTATCAGAATTAAATAAAAAATTTCAATAGTCACTAGATAATTCAAATATTAGCGATTCATCTATCCCGAGCAGACAAAAAACTCCGGAAATTTTACCTGCTTCTGTCCATTTTTCTCCAGTCGGTAATCTCAATACCTCTCCAACATATCAATTAAAACGTAAATCAAAATTACAATCATTAAAATTTTGTATAAGTCAATTATTTAAAGAAAATTTGCGAGAAAAAAACTTAATCTCTAAGCAAGAGGATTTTTTAAATTTAATTAAGGTTAGATGTTATCAAATTATCCAAAATATTCTAATAGACAATATGTTTCAAAATTGATTTGTATTAAATGAATTACTCTTTGATGTGTGAAAAACTAAAAATTTTAAATCTGCGTAGGAGGATCTCCTTATTTTAATAAAAAAACATTTGATGATTTGTATTAATTCGCCCTACTATTAGTTTCATATAAAATTTAAATAAATTTCTAAAATTTTTATTCATTCTGAGTGAAGGTTTACTGCTGGTTCCCAGTGAAATAAGTAAGTTAAGTTTCAAATAGTTAAAACGTTTGTAAGAAATGTAGTAAAACATTTTCCCGAAATGATAATTTATTAAGGCATGTTAAAAACGCACATGGAAGAACTAAATGTTCACAAAAGATTATGCGAAAACAGCAACTACAAAGTGGTAAGTTACATGAGTCGTCTACTTGCAATACCGGCTACATCCATTTAAGTAAATATTGAGATATTGGCAAAAATATCATCGGTTCTAACTGGGAAGGAAAATCTCATTTCTGAGTATGTGGATATATTCCATTTTAGTAAACCTCATTTTGGGCAAAAATTAGAAAATCCTGTATAAATAGTTAAGATGTTATAGAGACTTAATTTACGGATGTAGCCGATTCTGCAACAAAAGTCTGAACGTGGTTGGTTTTGAAACAAATTAGAAAATTTAAAAACCTAGTTTGTGAACATATCTTGTTTATTATAAAAAAAATATACACAATGTGGTTATACTATGTGTATCAATACATGGCATTACAACAATTAGAACATTTGGAAAAAATATAAACGAAAACGAAACAATATTCTAAACGCCAATAAAAAATATTGAGTTTTGGTATTTAAATATTCGGTTGCACTATTTCTTCAGGAAGTTTGCAAATAACATCTTCAGCCACTTCAGAGAACTTTTCATTATTGGTTAGTATGTCTGCGTAATGTTTTAGAAAATCCATTTCTCGCCACTGAACTCCATAATGTTTTGTTAGTATTGTTTCTACATCTTTGAGCTTTTCGTCTTTTATCTTTTTGCCCGTTGATACCTCTGTTAAATTTATATTTCCAATTTTTTTTCCACGTTGTATCAAACTTTTTGGAACTCCAAGTTCTGTTCGGTAAGCTTCTTCCCCTTGTATCACAACTTCATTCGATCTTGGCTTCGTTAAAATTATTCTTTTGGAAGGAAAGAACTGAAAATGCCATTTAGCAGGAGGCTTTAGAACTTTATCAAGTGCAGCTTTCCAATTATACACAAGACAATTATCAGTGCCTAAATGTGTTATAGATGCATACTCCTTTATAATATCAAAATAGTCGCCCGGTTTGACAATCACTTCAGTTTTACGAATCTTCTTTTCAATTTGTGCAAAAACCCGGTGTTCAAAAAAAAGGTTAATAAAAGGAAACTTTAAAATCTGGTGCTTGGTTCGAGACCTTTCAGTAAACAAAAAAAATAACTACTTATTAAGTAAGCAACGTTAATTAATTATAAAACAATAAACAATCCCATTAAATCAAGATAACAAAAAAAAAATTGTTTTAGTAAACTAGTTTACAAAAAAAATTATGCCCTATTCCATTGGCACCAAAAAAAAAGAACATATTCCCTAGCTACCAAAAGTTAATTAACAATCACTTTACTAGTGTAAAATAAAAGGTAATATATCCATACGATTGTATTTAATCGTAGGTAAAAGCCCAAAACATATTTATTGATCTTTATTTTTTACTTGGCATAACAAATAATAAGTAGGATTCTGACTGATAATTTAAATAGTTTAATCACGATATATTTACTTGTTTGCTTTTTTGTCTTAAAAAAACACTCTATCTTGTAGAATTAGAAGATAACAACAAAATAAAAATAACTTAAATATCATTGATAAATGATAATTAAATAAGGTAAAAAAAATAAATAACTAATTTTTGTTAAGTAAACAAAAGCCTCTCCGGCTTACTAAATTGACAATTTAAATAATAAATAGGTCTCGAACAGTCACCCAGATACTTATACCCTGAATAAAGAGTCTCAAAAAGAAAAATCATGACAAGAAAACTTAGTAATTAAAATTTATTACCAAAAGAAGGTAATTTAACCCCAGAAAATTAATTAATACTAAAAGAAACAAATGATCTATACACCAGCGCCATCTAACGGCGATTTATAAAAACTTTAACGCTAATTAGAGTAGCCAATTAACGTAACTGTCAAAAAAAACAACAAAAAAGAATAATTCAATAAAACTGCGATTTTCGCAATAAATTGGCCACAACAAACCCCTTAAATTAGTGTAATTAGGGTAATTAATAATTAATTCTTACTGAAATTCGACTTGCCCAACGCATGACGTAATATATAAAAAAAATTAATGAAAATCCCCTGAACCACTTAAGAAAACCCAAATAAATCTATTAATGTACCGTTTTATACGGAAAATACTCAGTTAGAATAAGTCTAGAAGAACTTACCCAAGATGTTAAGGGGTATTTTCAACTAACACGTGATCCCTGCGGCGTCGAAATGCAAGTCCTGCAATGCAGATTTCTTTCCCGTAACAGCCAAAAAGGCAACGCAAACCAACAAAATTCACACAAAACCAAAGGTAACTTAAATCGGGAAAATTTTTGGGAAATTTGCAGCACAAATCCTATAAAGATGGCTTGAATACCAGTAGCTGCAAATTTTCCTAGTTCTCAGCTTGAAGAATGACGTGAAAGTGGTAAAACATGGCCGTTGGCCCTTTGTCCTTCTCAAAAAGCACCAGTGGGCGCACGCACAATGCTGCTAATTCTAGGAATTTTCTCGCCGCTAAATTGGCAACATCGTTACAAATTTTGAGTTGCCTACCCACGCTGCCCAAATAACATTTAGTATACAATACTACGAGGGGTAAAAGCAACGTAAAGCATAAGGTAGGATACCAAAGGCGATAGAAAAACAGAAGTAACCCGGCAATTACAATCAAATTTGGAGCCTTTTGCCAAAAATAAACTGCAAAAAAAAAATGAAAACCGACCTGCATTAAGGTAAACAAACTAAATTATTAAAAACAAACCTAGGAATAAAACCTAACCGTGACACCGGTCTGGTGGTAAAAATGAATGTCCTACTATAGGGAACACAACTTCTACTTTTTTTAAGGTAACGGGAGCTTTAGTGCAAAACCAGTAGGCTAACATTCCTAAAAATATACTATTTTTGTTTTGGCCCCCACACCCGTCCGCAACACAACGTAAAGTGGAGGCATGGGACAAATCCAATTTTGTTGTTAAAAAGTTATAAACACACGATGATATTTCATTAGATGCATGTTCTTGTTCCCCCCACACATAAGAGTACGAATTGTCTTTTAATGGGTCTTTAGAACTACCTTTTACAATCGCAAGTTATATAGGTAGAGTTGCCTTTTATAATATACTATTTGATCAGGCACTCTCGGAATTGAAAAATTTTTCTGGCAATCGAACGATATGGTAACTAAATCGTTGTTTTTCTCCTTTAAAATTGTATAAAATGCATCGTATTTTAGTTTGTGTATTCTCTTTTCGATCATCAAGTTATTTTTCACGGTTTCATTTTTTTCAATTTTCAATTTTTCGGTGATTTCAAGGCACTTTGAACAAACATCTGTGCGTGGCGTACCAAAGCCAATATTAAAATGTGTGTTAAATATTTTTCTAAAATAGGCACATTTTACTTTCAGTGATTCATCACAAGAATTATTATGCATTTTCCTAATATTTAAATCACTGTTTACATAGACTCGAACAGTGGACTTAGAGCGGCAATAATGGGACTCAATGCACTGAAAAGTTTTAATGAAATTTATAACTGAACGCCTTTTATCATCATACAATTTGGTGCGGCGATCACCTCCACGAGCTTCTTTCGGAAGAACACCTGTAGTAATGCTTCTTTAAATTTAAAATTTTGAGAAATGCCTCCCGACAGACACGCACTTTTTTGGGAATTTACTTTGACAAAATACTTTATAATACTTGTAGGATTGTCACGAACAACACTAAGCGATCTATGTCTTTTTACAGGAACAGTGGAAACACATTTTAAAATAAATCCATCCTGGGCGGTTTTGTTTCTGTTCATAAAAATTATCATGGAATTTTCTATATCTACATCGGTCAATTCGGAACATTTGTATGCATTATCTTTTGTCCGATGTTTGCATTCTGATTTCACAGGTCCTAGACTAGGCGCATATCTGTAAAAATACAGATCATTAACGTATTATTGTAAAAACAGGAGTATACGTTTTATTAAGGATAAGGTGCAATCCGTCCTCTTTGCGAAGTAAAACCGAACTTGGCTACAGAAATTAATAGCAAGTATAATAAAAGTGAGGTTAAAACTAAAGACATACCTGCGTAGTTTTTCCTGATTTCATTTCCACATCATTTTATTACACATTTTCTTGCGTGATTGGTTTTTAGGAGATTCCTCAACGGTTTTCTCCATTTTATTACACTATTTTTGAACAATAATTTATACTAATTTTTTCCAATTACCGCACTAACTAACAATAACCTGCTTTGAGGAAGGCTTGCTTTAACAAAGATGACCGATGCGAGTGTGCGCAGTAGATAAAACGTAAATTTTGGGATGTGGCCGCTATTGAAAAAAACTCTACGCTGGATGTAGCCGGTTTTGCAAATTTACTTAAATTTCTACGCAAATTTTAGTGGGATCAAGCCACTTTTGAATTAATCGGAAGATACCATGTGAAAAAGCGGATTCTTTAGTGTAATTTTGCACTTTAAAAACAAATTTGATAAAATGTGGATGTAGCCGGTGTTGCAAGTAGACGACTCATATATTTAGTTAATATTTAGTTATACTTTTATAAGTCTAATTGGGGTTAAAAAAATATTTATAATTTCATTTCTTTTAGATCCTATAAAATATTGCACTAATTGTAAACTATCTGTTCCGAAAAAGTCATGGAGTTCTCACCTACTGTCAAATAAGCATAAGAACAATTCTCTTACTGATCTGGGAAAAGGCATTAAAATTATTAAGTCAGCATTTCAGAACAGAATAAGCAGTTATGGAATTTCATCAGGAGCAGTTCATATAAATTTAAAACACTTTTTTGAAGACATATTTTCTAAAGTTTTACATGTTATGAAAAATAAATTGGAAAAGAATATATGTGTAAAAGTAAATATGGAAGTTTTTGGAATATATTTTAATAATACCAATGAAACTCATGACGTCAAATCTTTTTATACTCCATTCAGAATAATTTGTATCATTGATGATTTAATTAAAGAAATTAATGAAATGGTTAATACTATAGATCAAAAATCAGATGATTTAGCAGAACGTAATTCAGGTTAATATATAATATAATATATGAACTATCTTTTGATTTTATTTTTTAGGTCAAACGCTAGCTTATATTTTAAGCAGTTTAATTTCGATTTAAAAATAATATTCTTTGTTGTTTTAGGATGGATTCTGACAAAAATTTTACACGTTGAGTTAACAAAGTTAAGAACAATCCCCTTCGATCATCTTCGTATATTCCACTGCCAAAGGAAATTTCCAAGAAACAAGCCGCTTTAGGAAGTGTATCATGTCTATATCAGTCAAAAGCGCTAACTCCGTTCCGGTATAAGCTAAAGCAGCGTCCCACGCAAGTCCTGGTGCAGTGTAGTACTGCGCAGGATCTAGTTTGTACGTAGCTAGACACACTTCTCTAAAGTTTTCAAACACATCAGCTAACAATAACACGTCGGATTTTAAATAAATGTCTGAATAATGGCCTAAAGTCTCGCATTTGATCAAGCTCCATACCGTTTCAGAACGCTTGTAATCATCTGCAGAAATAGACCCGGAAGTGATGAGTCACTGACAGTTGACATTTCGAGGCTGGGTAAAAACAAAAACAGTTTACCGAATTTGCATTGAGATTTACGTTTTAAGCAAACAACAAATCATTATTTTACCATTTTCGCAATAAAAATAAGCCCTTTTAAAAAATGCCATTTGCTTTGCTCCAGAGTGTAATCATGTCTCTAGAAAGGAAACTTGCCGCTTTTATAGGTTTCCAGTGGACAAAAACCAATTTAATGCATGGAAAGGATTGTGCCGGTAAGTTATATGGCTTTAAATCGAGATTTTTGTCTGTTATCTGATCAAATTTATCAGATAATGTTCATATTTAATATGAACATGTTTGTTTTTTTTTGCATAAGTATCTTTTACATTCACTAAAAGTAAAATGACAAAATATTTAAATTTTAGGCGACAAGATAGGGAACCAAAAAAGGAAGACAGACTATGTAGTTGTCATTTTGTTGATGGAAAAAAGAGAATGGACCTTCAATTTTTAAAACATAATGAGGGCAAAAGGCTGCAATTTTCAAGTCCCGAAAAAAGAAAGAGGTAGGTCCAATCACGTCCATTTTTCAAAATTATTGGTAGTTAGGGTAAAAACAAGTGCCTAACATGTTTTCCAAAAAATAAGACCTTTTTTACTCAAAAAAGTAATTTTTTTTATATCAGACAATATTAATTTTAAACTTTTATTTTTTTAGAATTAAGAAAACTGTTGCTGATAACCCCCGGGGACCATCGACAGCACCAGATATCCCAACTGAAATTCCTCCTTTGTTATCACCAACATTTGGACCTGGTGATGAAATTAAGTACAGCTAAAAATGTATTTCTTGGAGCAGGAAAAAAAAAGTTGAAGGAGAAACTTGCCAAAGGAGAGAACAGACTTGGGTTTTGAACACATCAAAGATGTTGACTCATTGGTCTTTCAATACACGGGGGTTACCAACTGCTAGTCATTTTGAAGTTTTACTTAAATTAATAAACAGGTTCGAATTTGACTATTTTTGGGGGATGGGGGTGGAAGTTAAAAAAACTTACAAGACCAATTACTATGTACTCTAATGAAACTTAGATTAAATTTAATGTATTTTGACTTAGGGTTTAGATTTAAGATTAGTACAACTACAGTGAAAAAACATAGTATTGACATTCATTAATGTTATACATGAAATTTTGTTTGTTGGCATGATGGACAAAATTCCTAGAAAAAGAAAAGTGGGTTTTTTTTTATCCCAGCATGTTTTGTTCCATTTCCGGGGACACCCGAATTGTGCTCGATTGTACTGAAATTGAAGTGGGATACCATCTCAATGAAGGAACAAAAAGCAGTGTTCTCTCATTATAAACAGCGGCATACATTTAAGGTTTTAATTGGAATAGCTCCTAATGCTACTATTACATATGTAAGTGAGCTCTTTCCAGGTTCATGCTCAGATAAAACCATTACAAGAGTAGTGGAATATTGTCACACCTTGTAGCAGGTGATTTGATTCTCTGTGATAAAGGATTCCTTATATCTGATCTTTGTACACCTATTGGAGTAAATGTTAATATACCGCCTTTTTACACACCCCACAGTTTTCTAAAGAGGAAGTGTTGACTACTAGACAGATTGCTAGAGCAAGGATTCATGTCGAACGGGCAATTGCAAGACTTAAATCTTTTAGGATCCTTGATTTCATAATGGCCAATATGAGAGAACAGAACGAAAATTGTACAGACTTGTGCTGCTCTTATAAATATGCAATACTCCCTTTTAAAAGAAAATGAACAATGCTTTAATGCTTCTTAATTCAAAATTTTTAAAAAGCTTACATTCATATTTTAAAATAAAAGTTTTGTTTTTATGTACTTTCATTTTTAAATCCTTAATTGTATGCTCAAGTCATTCTAATTTTGCACTGACAATATTGTAGTGTTTATAAAAATTGTTTTGTTTTCGCTCTCTTTAGGCAGTTTGTTTTTTTTTAGTGTCTTTAGGTTTTTTTATATTTTTTATTTATTTATTTGCTGTGACTATATACCAAACTATTTTACGGACTACATTATTATTTTAAGATAAATGTTTCTTAAAAATTGACTTGTTTCAATTTTTGAAAATATATTTTATTTAGGTATATACTTAATATAGATAGATATGCTTTATTTGCCTAAATACAATACATAATGTTTGTCATTGTCAATAAATATATATATTTTTTTTATATAAACATTATATATAACTTTTGTACTGATTTGCTCAACTATGTTAAAAGTTTATGAAAATAAAACTGTATTGTGTAGTTATTTGAATATTATTCTAAATGTTAACATCAATAAACTATTTTAATTTATTTTATTTTTTTGTTTGTGATAAATAAAAAAACTTGATACTTTAATAATGTTTTATTACACTAAAAAAATTAAATGGAGTGCAAATCATTTTAATCCATAAGTCGGGGAACCAATCTATCCTTAAAAAATGATATTAGTTTTGGAATATTTTCTTCCCAGTTTGGATCTCTTTCTACTTCTAGAACTAGCATGTTCTCAGTTGTCCATATGACTAAATGACATACAGATCTGTTAAGTATATGTAATTGCCCTTGTATTTGGTGGTAATATGGATGGGAAGCTTTTAAGTTTTGTTTGTCATCAAAACAATATTTTTTGTCCCTTTGAAAATTAAACTTGCCGAAGGCAATCTATGCTTAAAAGGACATTTAATCTCAATAATAGAATCATCTCCTATAAGGCCATCTGGTGATGCTCCTAATACACCAGAACAGTGAAGCCATAATCCAGTAGGTAGCACCTTCACTTGTTTAATTTCTTCAAACTTTCTAATGGCAGCTTCCTCATGATCAATTCCCCACTGAATGCTTTTAACCCCCTTTAAAGGTTATATTTCCAAGCAATTTAGAAAACAATGACTGTGGAAATTGAAAAAAAAAACATTTTTAAAATAATAGGTCAGAAAAGTGGCAACGTAATTTAAGTTTGAAAGGGACACAACTTTAACCTTGAAATTTTAAAGGTCACTAAGTAATAACTATTATTCAAAAAGTCACGTGTACAGCTGGTTCAGAAAAATCTGGTATTGCAAAATCTACTTTTATGTTATGTTGATCAGTGTATACAAATATTTTTAAGGAATGACAATGTCAATCATTACTGTCACCTTGTTCCTTTTTTTTAATCATTTTTTTTTATTTCAATTTTTAAAAATGGCTCCACATATCGATTCAGAACCTTAAAATTTAAAATATATTGCTTTGTCATAACTTAACCAACTTAAATTTTTTATGTCTAATTTAAAAAGTTAAAATGTCTCTGTAGTATAGTTTTGTCAAAAAAAAGCTTACACTGCCCAATTTTTTAAAAAAATTCTTCAAGAGTCATACCAGATTTTTTCCGAAGCAACTGTACATGTAGTATGCTGCGACCACCTCACATATTAGAACCATTACATCCATGCAATATCATTACGTAAAACACTATTGATATATACCTATTATTCTCAATGGCAGAAAGTACAGCTCCAAAATTACTGGCTGTTAATCTGCCTAATCTCATCTGATGCCAAAGAGGGTTGTTTCTTTGCCTAACTGTTGCATTAGCAATCTCTAAAACATCCTCGGGTGTTATTACAACCTGGGCAAGTACATCATCTACACTGCTTGTGACCGAGATAATTTCCTGCATTGTTTTCCACTTTTTGCTTTAGGTGTTGGCTCTTCCTGAAGCAGCCAATAGAATCCTGAAAATCTAAAAAAGAATTAACATATGTTTTGTGAAATTTTTGAATTGAAAAGTACCTGTTAATGCTCTTTTAATTCTTCAAGAAAGAAACTTTTGTCTTCTTTAGTGACTGGCCGGGTTAATGCTTTATATTTTCTGGGTGGATAAAGTGAACTAACAGACCCTTGTGGTTCCCCAGTTGTTGAAGCTGATGATTTCCAGGAGCATATTGTGTCAGTCCTACTAATATTTTTATTAGCATTAATAAGCAGTGCGGCCATGTGATGACATTGATATTCACCTCTTGGACAATCACATTTCACAGTTTCAATCCTTCCCTCCTTCCCAATCTGAATCTAAAATAAACATATACCTAAGTTTATAAATAACAAAAACAAATGGCTTATTTACTGTTACCTCTACTGAATATTTTCCTCATTGAAGTAAATACTTCTTCTCGCAATATCCCTAAGAAATAATCAAAATCCATTTTAAAAACATGCCCATTTTTAACAATATTTTCACCTTTCCTGAAGACAGATAATTCGTCTTTGAATTTTTCCATAATATCACCAATCGGACGTTAAAAGACATAATCAAAGATAAGGTTGTACAAAATATATTTTTAAGGTCTTAAAATTTAAAGACAAAATGCTAAATTATGCTTTAAAACTTGTTTTGAAGATAAATCAATAAAGATACCACGTTAACCTTGCCTGCCGTAAAGTTTGTTTTTACCCAGCCTCGAAATGTCAACTGTCAGTGACGTCACACTTCCGCGGTCTATACCTTCTTTTTTAAGATCGTTATAAAAATCATTTTGTGACGGTAGTTTTTTATCATCTAATTTTAAAAAAGAGTCGACATACGAATATGGAAAACACCCTTCTGTCGAATTAACTGAAATTTATCGTCATCAGGGAAGAACTTCCTGATCTCGCGGCATTGTTCGGGTTTTAAATTTTGACTTAATTTATCTAAGCTACTGGCCATGAAACGAAAACTGTCCAAAAATCGTAATTTCAAAAATACCTGTTGCTCCCGTTCATTCTCCTTTTGGAAGCTATTGACCAAAACGTGCTTGGTGAAGGAGATATACCGCTCTTTGTTTTGCGCGATAACATCCAACTTTTCCTTCTCTAGAGCCAACTGTTTAGTTAACAGATGACTATCGAAGCCGGACATGTTATGGAAAAAGACAGGAATGAACTTTGGAACTTTGTAATTCAGATTCCATGCAGAATGGGCTGGTCCTCAGTAGAAGAGAAATATAGCGAAATGGTCGCCCCACTTCTTCCCAAGCCCCGCCTCTTGACCTTGACCTTGAAGGTGACTTTGACCTTGGCCGACCTTGACATTGACTTGACTTTGAAGGTGACTTTGACATTGGTTGACCTTGACCTTAACTTGACTTTGACGGTGGCTTTGACCTTGTCTTTGACATTGAGATTCATGCCCTATACATTCTTTCGTATTTTTGATGGTGGGGGTTGTATGGTTTGTAATAAAAGCAGGCATTTTACTTAGTGAATGACATAATCAACAACACATCGGTTTGTGCTACTGCTGCTGCTACTGTTGTAGTCACTATTACATAAAACTGTGTCTGTTACTTAAACGTGATTTGTGCAAGTGTTTGTTTAAGGTATTATTTTTTGATATTTAAATAATATATTTTTAACTATGAACATTACTAAAGAAACTTTAAAAAATACAAATATTATGATTAATAAAGAAGCTGACAATTTAAATTGTAAAAAGTTAGTTGATTTAATTCCGGGGGTTCCATACGTTATAAAGAAAATTGTTCCTATGAATACACAATTTGGGAAAACGCTTCTTGCTACACTTTTTGATCGGGTTAATAGTGAAACATTTGCTCTATTTTTACCGAGTCGTGTATCTGACAATATGTCGAGCGATGTTGTTTCACCAATGAATGCTTCGGATGGAAAATAAACAGTAACCTATTTCAGGCAGAGTAACCGCGTATTTCCCAATAATTATGTGAGTTCCAGGGCATTATTAACTTTTGGGTGTTTAGAATAATTTTTATAACCGCGTATTTCCCAATAATTATGTAAGTTCCAGGGCATTTTTAACTTGTGGGTGTTTAGAATAATTTTTATATAATTATGTTAAAAGTATTTTTTTCTTAATTTAATGTTTCATAGTTAAAAATTATTTACATATATCTAGTCAGAGGCTTGCACATAGTAAAGTATAGTCATTTTTGTTTTGTCGTTAACGATGTTGGACGATTTAGTAACTGAGGAATGTCAATACACCTACGTGTTTTGGTTGGGGTTCAAGCTAAGAGATATGGCCCACGAGCTTTTGGAGTTTGCAAGGGAAATGGATTATGATGAAGCCACCTTGAATCAGTGCAGAAAATACCTGAAAGATAGCACAGTTTTGTTAGCAGGAGCCCATCTTTGTGATAAATATTGCTGTGGCAGCCTAACACTAGAAACATTTTGTGTTGAAATGATAGCAGAAAATTTAAAAGAGTACCTAATCAATATACCGCATTTACCTGAAGAAATACGTGCAAAGTATGAGTTGATTCCCATTGTATCCGTCGATACTGTGGATGGAGTCCCTAACCAAAATGGTAATGATGATGATGGTAATGGTGAACCTGAACCCGAGCCTGAGCCAGCAGTCCAAGACATCATCAAGACATATATATATATATATATATATATATATATATATATATATATATATATATATATATATATATATATATATATATATATATATATATATATATATATATATATATATATTATATATATATATATATATATATATATATATATATATATATATATATATATATATATATATATATATATATATATATATATATATATATATATATATATATATATATATATATATATATATATATATATATACTGGCGGCAAAAATTAGAGGATATCATGGAATTTTATATTAACAACCGCCCGAGTTTTTTAAAACTATTACGGTTATAGAGATTACCGTTTTACATAAATGAAAACACATAATTTCATAGGGGGGAAAAGCGTTTATTAAAAAAAAAATATCCTCAAAATGCAAATTTCTATATCATGCTGAATCATTTAAAGAATGTTAGTAATGTGTATGACCTCCGTGGACCTCGAAAACTTCATGAAGGCGTCTTGGCATGCTGAGAATCAAATTGTCCAGCTGGTCTTGGGGTAGGTTGTCCCATAATTGAGGAAGTATTCCTATTAGGTCCCGTCTGTTATTAGGCGGGGGTTGGTGGTTATCCAAAGCTCTTTGAAGCATATCCCATGCATGTTCAATTGGGTTCAGATCTGGTGAAAGTGCGGGTAGCCTGAGATGGGTGATGCCTAAATTCTGCAGTGTAGTTCGGACTTCCAAAGTGCGAAGCGGGGGCGCATTATCGTCCAAAAAATGAAATGTTCCCCGATTGCTTCACCAATTGGTTCGACGATACCTCTAATGATGTCACGAGCATAAAGCGTCCCTGTCATATTGTTTTCGCAAACATACAGATGCGTACGGCGTCCTAGAGCGATTCCTCCCCAGACCATAACTGTGCCACCTCTGAAAGGATACACTTCTTGTACATAGCTACGATGTCTAGGTGTTTCACGACTTCTCCACACTCTTATACGCCTTGAGTCACTATGTAAACCAAAACGAGATTCGTCGGTGAAAAGAACGGAATTCCATTCTACCCTCCAATTTCGTCGTTCACGTGCCCACTCTAAACGCTGTGCTCTATGTCTTTGTGTAAGTGGCACACCTCGAAATGCTCTACTATAATCCGATTTCATATAATCAATTTCTAACTGTTCTTACACAGATAGGGACTCCTAATTGGTTTTGAAGCTGACGGCGTAAATGTGTTGCAGGGAGAATGGGGTTCCGTCTAATACTTAAGGGTTATGTACCGGTCTTGTTGCTGCGTAGTACACCTCCTACGACCCTGTCCGTGCCTTCTGGAGGTTGTTCCAGTTTCCCTGTAACGATTCCATAGCCTACTTATAACACTTTGTGATGTTTCCAGCTCACGAGCAACATCCACTTGTCGCAACCCCGCTTGAAGCATTCCAACCGCTCTGTTTGCTTCCGCGGATGTTAAATGTCTTAAAGGCATTGCAAAAAAATCAACACCCAATTACTGTTGTATTTAATCGTATAAAACGACTTCTGAAACTAAAACGAGAGAATCTTTCGAATTCGACCTGACAAAAAATATTGTTTACTTGATATTGTGATAACAAAAAATCCTGAATTTTTTTTACGGCAACAAGATTAACACTAGATTCCAACCAAAACATCAGAATTATCGGTGCTAATTTGAATTATGGTATATGGCAATATCTCCTAATTTTTGCCGCCAGTGTACAGGGTGTCCCATTTTGGTCGCTAATATAGGCTAAATCGGAATCTGTAAGAGTTATCGAAAATCTGACCAAGCACTCACGAGCTCTTTTTTGAGGAAAATAATAATGGCGGAAACAGATCACGGCTATCGCGATTTGTTTGAGAGCTACAGGGAATTCTCGGATTTCGGCCATTTTGAAATAAGTCCGTATTTTCTTTATTATAGAAGATATTAAAAAACTAAAAGCAGGTTCTACAGGCACTTTTTTATGAACAATTCAGTGGCGTACTCGGATTTTTTCTATTGTTTATAGTTTTTGAGAAAAGGTAATAAACTAGGTTTTTTTAAATGGGACACCCTATATATTATTAAATTAAAAAAATCTACGTTGAATTCTAAGCATTTTTCATATGAAACACTTTGTTCCTAGTCCTAACCGTTTTCGAGATTTTGAATTTTTAAATATATTTAAAAAAAAATTAATGGCTGGAGAGCCTGAACGGTTTATTTATGATGATGAGCTAATAGCTTCCACCTCGGGTTTTAGTATGGTATCCAACGTGGCGCTTTCTCTGTTTTGAATAACATTTTATATACCTAAGTAAAGTAAATTCCCTGGGAAATAAACAAATAGTATTATATATTACAATATTTAACATACAAAATACAATTAACAAATAAAACGAAACAAACTAACTACGAAATTTCAATCAAAATATTACATTAAGTGTTCAAACGTTTGCCCATTATTGTTTATACAAAGATGGATCTCCTGAGCAACTACGAGTCGTTGCATTCCGAATGTGGATATTGGAAATACTCTGAATGGCTTGTTCGAAATTAATTTGCAGTTCATTTATATTGTTTACTCGGTTTAAATAGATTTTATCTTTTAATAAACCCCAAAAGAAGAAATCCAGTGGAGTCATGTCAGGTGACCGGCTGGCCACCTGACAGGTCCGTTATTAGCAATCCACTTGGCACCAAAATTAGTATTTAAGTGATCCACAATTCTTGCCGCGTTTATGGGCTGGCGCCCCATCTTGCTGGAAATAGAGTTCTTGGCTTTCTCTTAAAGGAAGATTATCTATAAAATTAAAAATGTTTCTTTCCAAAATATTTAAGTATATTTGAGAATTTAAATTTTCGTGAAATATTTCATAAGCAAGAACTCTATCTCCTAGCAAAGCCACCCAAACATTAAACCCAAATCGTCCTTGACGTACCCTTTGTACCTGTTGATGAGGGTTTTCTTGGGCCCATTGGGTTGGTTGTGCCTGTTAAATATACCATCGCTGGTCACTCGTGATTCGTCAGTCCATATGTTTTTTACCGGGAAAAGCCTCATCGGCATTTAATTGTTGGATATACCATTCAAAAAACTGGATTCTTCTTTCCGCATCGCCTTCAATCAGAAGATGAGTCTTGCGTGACGTAAAAACATTTATACTTGTGCTTTTTAATATACGGCAAGATTTTGAGCGAGGAATCCAATATTTGTTTCAATGATTCTGGTTGAAGTAGTTGGGTCGGCACCGACGCAAGCCAATACGTTAATGCTATTACTTCGTTATTTTCCTTTCTGTAATTTTTTGCCCTCGGTTTTTTAAAGATCCGAATTTTTATCAAATTGTCACAAGTCTCTTAAAAAATTGTCGGAAATGGCTGTTGACGTTCTGGATACCGCTCATAGTATAAATCACAAGCGCTCTGTGTGCTTATTAGATTCAATATAGCATTCAATCATATTATACTTCTCAAAACTTGCATATTTATCCATATTAACGTTTTAAAGGCAAAATAAATTTAAACTGCCCGCTAACGAAAAAAATACGTGTATGCATAAGATGACAACTAGGAGCCATGTAGTGTGGTCCATGGCCTACTAAGGAATCCTACATATAGTTTATCTTTTCGGATGTGAATGCTTATGAAAACCATTTTATTAATAAATATTTGATATTTTTTGAAACTGACAATTCTTAAAGCATTTCTAGTTAACCTGAAGCTGAGGTCATAAATAAACCGTTCAGGCTCTCCAGTCATTATTTTTTTTTTAAATATTTTAAAAATTCAAAATCCAAAACGTTGGACTAGGAAACAAAGTGTTTCATATGAAAATGCTTAGAATTCAACGAATTTTTTTTAATTTAATAATATATAGGTGTCCCATTTAAAAAACCTAGTTTATTACCTTTTCTCAAAAACTATAAACAATAGAAAAAATCCGAGTGCCACGAATTGTTCATAAAAAAGTGCCTGTAGAACCTGCTTTTAGTTTTTTAAATCTTCTATAATAAGAAAATACGGACTTATTTTAAAATGGCCGAAATCGAGAATTACCCTGTAGCTCTCAAACAAATCGCGATAGCCGTGATCTGTTTCCGCCATTATTTTTTCCCAAAAAAAATTAGTGCTTGATCAGATTTTCGATAATTTCAATTCCGATTTAGCCTATTTAGGGCCAAAAGGGAACCCTTTTTTTTTTTTTTTTTTTTTTTTTTTTTTTTTTTTTTTTTTTTTTAAAAAATATATATATATATATATATATTATATATATATATATATATTATAATTAAATATATATATATATATATATAAAATAATTATATATATATATATATATATATATATATATATATATATATTATATATATATATATATATATATTATATTATATATATATATATATATATATATATATATATATATATATATATATATATATATATATATATATATATATATATATATATATATATATTAATGGGGTCCCACGCAGTTCTTGCCATATGGGAAAATTTTTTACTGACAGTCGAAACAAAATCATTTTGATGTAGAAAAGTTCTGCTTATTTAAAAAAACCAAAAATCCCTACGCAAAAAGTTTAAATACCAGCAGTATACAGAGTACGACAAAAAGTGAAATTTATCCAAGACTAAAGTACCCTTATTTTGCAATATTCAAGAAAAGTTATTTAAAGGAATTATTTAGAATTAATTTTTATATCTAATTACGAAATCACAGCCACTACGAAAAATATATATTTTTGTATTTCAGTAAATCAGAACGGAATAAAAGTAAAAGCTTTAATATAAAACAAATTAATGTATCACTTATAACAAAAGAAAATTAGTATAATTCAAATTTTAATATAGCCACCTTCTTTTTCCATGCATTTTTCTGTTAACTTGGAGAATTTTGAAACAACTTTTCTCAAAACAACTTGAGGGATTTCTCGAGCACACTGGGTTATTATCCTTTCTAAGCTATCGATATTTTGAAATCGTCGGTGAGAATACACTTTTTCCTTTAAATATCCCCAAAGGAAGTAATCCAGTTGGTTCAGGTCGGGTGACCTCGCCGGCCAATGAATTTCAGAAAAAACTTCCTATCCAACGCCCCCGGAACATTTCCTGAAGAAACTCGTTAACAGCTCGAGAACTATGGCATGGCGCACCATCATGCTGATACCACAAAGTATTTCTAATGTCACGTGGAAGGCCATTAATAAGTCAGACAACTGATTTCCCAAAAAAAGAAGGTAAACATCCGACGTTATATTACCCCCGGGAAAAAAAATGGGCCTATCAGTTGATTATCTAAAATTCCGCACCACACATTTGTCTTAAAAAAAACTGATCCCGACACTGGGTAACAAACCGCGGGTTAGCTGTACCCCACCATCGATAGTTCTGGGAGCTAACAACTCCATTTGACGTAAAACAAGCTTCGTCAGAAAAAATTTTTTTTCTATAAAGATACGGGTCGTCTTCATGCATACCTTGATACCAAGCTGAAAAATCAAACCGAAAATCAAAGTCTCCAGGATGCAATGGTGGACAAAGATGGGTTTATAGGGATGAAAATGATTTGCTTTAGAACTCTTCCAGCAGTAGATTTACAGACTAAGCGTCTTTCATTTCCAGGAAGTACTTTTTCCATATTTCTCAAGGAAATCTTGGGATTTTCAACAACGGCTTGGATAATTTGCAAGTCAAAATCTTCATCATCTTCGACCTGAACTTGATTTTTTTATTGAATCTGTTTTCTACACTTCCACTACCTTTAAATTTTGCCATTATGTGTCCTACATGAAATTTCCTTTTATTTTTAAATACATTCCCTTTTTGAAAAAAAAATTTTTTCCCCCGTATATCATTTTTTTTCCCTTTTTTTTTCCCCCTTGAGGTAGATGATTTCCCAATTTTACCAAGATCCCCCCTTTTTTTCGATGGGGGGGTTTGGGGAAAAAACCGGGGGGAGGGTTTTTGGGGGTTTTGGTCGAAGCCCGTTTAAAACTTTTTAAAAATGGGCAATAGTTTCCTTTTTCCCTTAACCCATTTTTTTTTTTAAATTTTTTAAACGGTTGTCCCAATTATCATTAACATAAAGGGAAAAGTATGTCGATTTTAAGAAAAAAAAATCTCTTTTTTTTTTAATTATCAACATAAAAAAAAATAAAAGGGGTTTGGTAGAAAACAAGAAAGATAATACTATCGTCGGCCTGGAGAAAATCCCAAATCCCATCCCAAAATTTTTAAAAGGGGTGGAATAAAACTTTTTCTTTTTTAAATTTTTTCCTCTAAGTCTTTTGGGGGGGAAATATCTTCCCTTTAATAATTTTTTTTAAAAATTTACTTGACTTTTATTTTTTTTTTTTTGGGTTTAGCGGGGGTTTGGGGTTTTTTTTCCTTTTAATCTAAGCGAGCATGGAAAAAATTTTACAAAAAAAAATTTAAATTTTTAAAAAAAAAAACCCAAAAAAAAACTATTACCAAAAAGGTTATTTTTTAAAAAAATCCAAAAATTTTAGTAAACTTTTAAAAAAATTTTTTTCTATCCCCCGAATCCAAGTCATTTTTTTTCTTAAGTTAACCTAAAATCCAAAAAACCCCCTTTTATTTTTTGTTTAAAAAATTTTTTGGGTTTTTCTCGGGGAAAAAATCGATTATTTGGGAAAATTATAAAAAAAAAAAAAAAGTTTTTTTTTCGCAAAATCCCTTCTTTTTTTAAAATTTCATTGGGAAATTTATTTATAATTAAATGTTTTTTAAATTTATATTTCCTCCTGTTTCCCAAATTCGGAAAAAATCAGGCCGGGCCAGGTATTCTTTACATTGGGCTGGTTTTGGGTTTTTGGGAAAAGGGTGCGCGAACATCAGCCAATCAAAAAAAGTTGATCAGAAATGTGCCGATGGACTCGCGCAAAAACCCTTTTTCCCTTGAAAAATTTTCGAGTTCTGCTGACCGGTTTCCGTCCCCACAAGCAAAAGGGGGGAAAAAAACCCCCGGCCAAAAGGGGGAAAAATAAATTTGGGAAATTGGCCTATTTTTAAAATTTCTTATCTAGTTATGGGGTATAAAAAAATCCCCCTTTTTTAATTTTTAGTCTTGTCACTTGCAGAAAATTTTTTAGTTGAAAGCTGATGTTCGTGGAGACTATTTCATTTTTGATTAAAAGCCCTGTAAAATTATTTAAATTTTTTTAGGGGTTTTTTGGAAAGTTAAAAAATTTTGAAAAAATATGGTGCCCATTGCTGGTGGAAAGAATTTTTAAAAAAAAATATTTATTTAAAAAAAATTTCACGTTTTTTTCTGGGTTTTTAAAAGTTAAAATTTTAAATTTTTTTTTTAAATTTTAAAATTTTTTTTTTTTTGCAAAAAAAAAGTATTTTTAAATTTTTCCCATTTAAATTAGCTCTAAATTATTGTTTAATAAATCCTTTTGATCCCCTCTTTTTGCTGCGATAATTTGGGTTTTGACGAAAAAATTTTTTAAAAATTTTTTTTAAAAAAAAATGTAAAATTTAAAACCCCAAAAAATAATTTTTTTCCCCTAACAAAGAATAAATCTCTTTAAAAATAAAACTTATTTTATAAAAATTTAAAAAAAAATAAAAAAATTTATAAAGGGGGTTTAAAAATTTAAATGGGCCCAAAAATTTTTAAAAGGGGAAAACTTTTAAAAAATTTTTTTTTTTAATTACATTGAAAAAGGTTTAATTTTAACAATCATTCTGTAGTTTCAAAATAAAATTATAATCCAAACAGCTATTGATAATTAGTTTTAAAATTAACATTCAATTTTTCCCTGGTCTAATTTGGAAGTTTTTTCTAAAAAATTTTTGAAATATAATCTGTACTAGTGATGAGAAAAAAAGACCAAAAAGAGGGGGGTGTCTTGGTCGGTTTAAATCGGGCCCTTGGTCTTGGTTTGAAAGGGCCCAAAAAAGGTCTTGGTTTTGGGACCACCCGGTCTTGGTCTTGGTTTTTTCTGAAAAAGTCTTGTTTTGGTCTTGTTTTTTTTGGGAAATAATTTAAACTAAAACTTAAAAAAAATATATATTTTTAATACTTAAAAAAAATAAAGATGAAGACTATATTTTTGTTTTTAAAGTTATAAATTTTTTAATTTCATGCATTTAAATTTTTTGAAAAAAAATTATATTTTAAATTTGGGGTTTTTTTATTTTAGTATTTTTTAAAAAAACCCCAAAATTTTTTAAAAATTTGTAATTTAAATTATTTGAAAAAAAAAGATTTTTAAATGTGGGGGGTTTTTTTATTTATATTTCATTTTAGTGATGGGAAAAATTTTTTAATTTTTTTTTAAAACATATATGAGAAAAATTAAAACAAATGAAAAAAGGTACTCTGGGGGGGGGGAAAAAAAATTTTTAAATTTTAACCAGATGTAAATTTTCATGAAAAAATTCTGATATGTAAACATTGGTTTCGATTCAAAAAAAAATTTTTTGAAACTTTTTGTTCAAATAAACTTTTTTTGTTCAAATTAGCCCAAACATTTGGAAAAGGTTTTTGCAAAAACTTTATAAAATATTCTGCTATAAAAAGGGGGCTAAAAGTGACCAAAACTCGAAACCGTTCATAATGGAAAAAAAATGAATACAAAAAAATTATAGAAAATGGGTAAAATGAAAATTTTTTCTATTTTAAAATTTTTTAAAAAAAAATTTCCACTAAAGAAAATTTCCTTTTTTTTTTTTTAAAACCCGAAATAAAAAAAATTATGGCAAAAAACTCATTTAAAAAATTGCTTCCCTGTATATTATGCTGGAAATTCTTGAACTTCATATACGTACAATGCCCGGTAGATGGTTTTTTTTTTATTTTTTGGGTTTTTGACAAAAATGACGTCATCATTATATTTTTGGGATTGTTGGCATTGACTTTTCCGTCTAAACCCGGGAAATAAAATTTTAAAAAACCCTTTATATAAAAAAATATTTAAAAGACATGACAAATATTTTTTTTTTTTTTAAAATACCTTTTACATTTATGTCTTAGTTTAAAGCAGCAATCTAATGATGCCCCCTTCTTACAGTTGACACAAAAAAATGTATTTCTGGATTTAGGGAAAACTTTGATCCACCTTTTCAAATTTGGGATCACTAGAAAACAAAATTTTTAAAAAAAAAATTAAAAGGGGAAAAATTTAAAACCTAAAATTATCCTCAGTTTTCTCTTTAAACGGTTTTAGAGATATCGAGTTTTTTCGGACATTGAGTCCTCTTATTATTTTTGAAACATGTTCCAATCTACTAGTTTGTTTTTAAAGGAAAAATTAAAAAAAAAAGAAGTGATCGATTTAATTATTTTTTTATTAAAAAAACTGTTACTCATAAAAAATCGCCTTTTTAGGCAGTTCTGAAAATTTTTTTCATTCTATTGAAATACCCCCGTATATTGAATATGAAAATTAAATATTAAAATTTTAAAAAAAAAAAATGGCCAAAAATCAAGAAAATTTTCGGGTTTTTCTTTGGGCTTGCGTAGTCTTGCACTCCTCGGTCTTGGTCTTGGTCTTGGGCTTTATACCCCGGTCTTGGTCTTTGGGCTTGCAAACGAAAAGGGGGTTTTTGGGCTTGGTCTTGCTGCAAGACCAAGCCCAAAAACCCCAAAAACCAAGACCGGTCTCCTCATCACTAATCTGTACAAATATTATAAAGAGGAAAAATTTGATTTTTTGTTTAGTTGAATGGGGTCCGAAACTACTGGATCGATTTAAAAAATTGTTTTACCATTAGAATCCTACATTATCCCCGATGAACATGGGCTTTGGGAAAAAAAATAATTTTTACAACTTATTTTTTCAAAAGGGCTGCCCCAAAAAAATCTGCTTTGTTTAAAAGAAGCCAACTTGTCAATTGGTTTAAAAATTTTTCGGCCCCAAAGGAAAAAATGGGCAGTGTCGTTATTTGGCAGAAAAAGTGACCTCTACCATGCGGTTGAACGCTTGTCGAAGAGTCTTCAAAAGTCTTATATAAATTCATCGAGAAAAAAAGACACAAAATGGTCAAAAGCACAAGAAAAAAAATGCATTGAAAATAAAATCGAGATTGGTTAAATTTGGTTTGGGGTTTTTTCTAATAATGAAGTCAAAGCAAAAAGGGTACAACCCTCAGTAGAGGAGGCCCTTCATGGGTTTTTTATTAGTAAGATCAAAGAAAAAACGAACCGTTACAGATCGAAGGGAAAAAATTCTTTTTGGGTCCCAAAAGTAGTTTTTCCCATTAAACTGGATAAGCAGAGGGTTAAATAATGTTCATTCTCAACACCAACCCGTGCATCAAAATATAAAAATCTCTTCGAATGTAAATACCCTTTGCAGCGGACGAAGCCTTATCGCTTTTTTTTAGAGGCTAAATTGACAAAAAAATTTTAATATAATCTAATAAGAAATTCGGCAAAAAAGCCAAAGGTCAAAATCTTTAATCGTATGACCCCCAACTCCCCCGAAAAAAAATGCTCCCCGAAAACCAAAAAAATTTCTGAAGATGTAAACTGAAGTGCCTCTTTAAAATTTGCTGGATCAACATCTTAAAGGGTTTTTGAGTCCCTAAAAGAGTTTTAAATTCTTTAAACCAAGAAAATTATAATAATTTACATTTAATTTGCAAATGGGGGTGTGACAGGAGTTCTGGGTGAGTCAATACAAACAGCAGTTTGTAGAGTCCAATATTTCAGATGCTAATATCTTTTTAACATCAATGGTGCCAATCCAACTCATTAACGGGGACCCGAAATCAAAGATAAGTTTGTAATCTGGGAAAATCCAGACCTTCCTCACGATTCTGTAGACTCTTAGAGTCCAGTTTAGGCACGAAACAACAGAGCTATCAGTGAGAGAAAAGCAATATTTTGACCAACAAATTTCAGATTTGCAACCAACAAAGCTTGATATTCAAGGAAACGATGTATTTTTAAAATACATTTTATATTTTACAATGATAGATGGCAAATTGTGTAATGCTGTAACTGAAAATACTTCAACTCAGAGATGCTATTTGTGTAATCTAACATCCAAAGATTTTAACAATATCGAGAAGATTTTAAAACAGAAATTACTGACGAATCTAGATATCAATTTGGTTTGTCATCTTTACATGCTTGGATTCGTTTTTTGAGTGTTTGCTGCATCTATCTTATAAGATGGAATTTAAGCAATGGCAAGCGCGAGGCTAGGAAAACAAAGAAAAACTTGCAAATGCCAAAAAACGAATCCAAGACTTATTTTTTAAAGAAATGGGACTATTGGTTGATAGACCAAAACCTGGTTTTGGAAGTACTAATGACGGCAACACTGCTCGCCGTTTTTTTGAGAATGCTGCTAAATCTTCGGAAATTACAGGCATTGATCAAGATTTGATATTTAGATTTTCATTTTATTAACAATTTCTAGTGGTTTTCATATAAAAATTGATAGTTTTAAGGACTACTGTCATGAGACGGCCAGAAAATTTGTAGAATTGTATCCGTGGTACAATATGCCAACTTCCGTCCATAAAATCTTAATGCACAGTTCTGATATATCATATTTTATGGTTCCAATTGGGAAACTTGGCGAGGAAGCCCAGGAATCAAGAAACAAAGATATTAAAAGATTCAGAAATTTCATGCCGGAAGTTTTCAGAAAACAAAACATGGAGGATATATTTTGTAATCTTTTAATATCTTCTGATCCTTTAATCTCCAATATGAAAAAATAATCTGCTAAAAGCTTAAACAGTACCCTTCAAAGTTTTGGCATTTTTTGATGAACCAACAGTTACTGCTGATGAAAGTGATAGTGAAGATATTGATTGATTTTAATTATTAAGATAGGTTAGGCTTTATTATTATTACAAAGTTATTGTTAAGTGAGGTCTGTATATACTTTACATACTTAAATATATTACTCTTAACATGTATTTTAAATTGCTCTTATTTTTACACACAAAAGTTAGTTATAAAATTAAATAGAACAAAATCAAACAAATCACAACTTTATTTAATTTATAATAAGCAATTTTATTAACCTCAAGTATATCAAAAGTCTTGTCATTTTGGATTTTATTTCAAAAATTTTCAGTCAAAAAGCGTTTATTTCAGCGCAGATTGAAGTCGGATTGAGGCACTCAACAGTGACAAAGGCAAGTCAATTTGGAAAAAATGCAGGATTAACTATCTCAATCCTACAATTCTGTTAAAATGGTTTACCTCTCTCTCTCTGTTAAGTGCCTCAATTCAACTTCAATTCGAGCCGAAATAAACGCTCTTATTATGAATTTTAAACTCTTAACTGCTTAAATTGTTAAAATAATAACAGTCTAATAATAATAGTAACATTTTTCATAGAGTTTTATTTTTTTAAGGAAATAGGTACTTACACAGCACTTATGTAATGCAATAAATGAACCCAAGGGGAGGGGGCTTTAAAAATGTTTAAATGAACGTGTTATCTTAGTTTTAACATTTTCTTACGATTAAACATGTTTGTGATTCATAACAGCACTACTACTATTTATGGCCGGCTTTTTCCCGATTTTCGCCTGTGTGCGTCGGTCGAGCACTAAATCTAGCCTTAAGCTGTAATAAAACTAAACTTAAGGTACAAAACACTTTAGCGCAATAATCAATAGCAAGTTTTGTTCGAACTAATGAGAAATTTGGCAATTTTATAGCATAAATGAACAGAAAACTGGGGTTTATATACAGATTGTTTATTATTGTGAATAAGTTCACAGATCCAATCCGTGGACGTAAATACGAAAAAACTTTCCAGGAACATATGTTCCAAACTTCTTAACGTTCGAACTATAGGGCGGCTAAGTTCTAAGAAAAAAAAATATTTTATGAATATGGATAAACATGGACGCATGACATTTGGTATAGATATTTATGTCTTCCCAGGCTTTCTTACAACAATAGTTGTAGTTGTTAACGCTCAATGGTTTTTCCATTATATGTTGAATTCGTATTGCACACATGTATTTATTTTTTCTTGAAAACAGCACAATTATGAACAATTCAGGTAAAGCTTACAAACCTTTTTTTTAACCGCAAATTTCCAACCCCAGCAAAAAAATATAATGAAAAAACCACTGAGGGCAGCAAATTTCAAATCCTTTTCAGGGTAACAGAAAGATTACACATATGATTTTAGAAAGCTTTAGAAAATACAAACATCCGTTCCAAAATTTTACTTCCACATTAATTATTATTTTTTCAAAGTTTTACTACCGTATAGTTCAAAAATTAAAGTTTAGGACATATACATGTAAGAACTTTTTTCTTATTTTCATCCAAGAGTTCGTCATAAAATTGTTGATAGAATTAGAGTTAAATAAAACATAACCGTAGAATGACATTTACAGGACAGAGGACTAAAGCGAGGTATTTTAATTATTTAAACAGTTGATTTTATAACCTAAAACCAAAATTTTGAACAGTTTTGCCACACTTTCTGCTTAAAACTGCGACTAGGTTAATTTTGTTTTTTTCAAAATTTCATGCGTATTAAAAAAAGACCTAAGAACTAACCAAAATTACCTCATTTAAATTGAAAAAAATCTTATAAGGGTATGGCGTCGCGTCGGATGTAAATCCTATTGTTTGGTCGCTTGGATGTCTGATGTAAACGTAAAATAGTAAACCTAACAAATTTATTTTGATAAATATTAATAAGCCGCATTTTTTTACACAAATCATTTCAAAATACTTAGCCCTATCATAAATATATATCAACATTTTAATGATACGCGTATTGCGCTTAAAGTGCTTGTCACCAAACTTGGTATATTAAAAAAGAAATCATTACTGTGGGTGTACAGTCTCTAAATGTTTAATCCATTTTTTACACATTTCATCAACGTCTAAGTACCCACATAATATGTAATTACTGCATTTTCAAAATACACAAATAAGGACTACCTGTGTACAACCACTAGGTAGTAATGTCATTCAAAGAGAAGCCATAGTTCGTTTCCGAATCCGAATCACACACAACAATACGCGATTACTTTACCTTTTTTTCTCTAATCAATGTATAACCTAATTCCTAAAAAATGGCTACAACCACAACACCTGGCATTACTGAAGGCTTATGATTTTAGCTCATATAATTCCTTGTCTTACAGTTTAAAATAAAGTCATACAAAAGTCAGGAATTCCTTTACAGACCATCTGAAGAAGCTTCGAACTTCTTATTTTGTCCTCTTACTTTGTCCACTCTTTCCTTAAAGTGTCTAGGCTGCTGCCTATAGAGCTCTTTTCTTTTTCTACAAAGTTCCATAAACCCCGAGTTAAAAAAATAGAAATCGATTTGAAAAAAAATGTGTTATGCCGCTAAAAATATATTTATTATTTTTCCAATAAACGGACACCAAAAAACATACTTTAAATAGAAACCTTAAAAATAAACGGAAAACTTATTTGGTACGCCCATGGCTATTGTTTAGATCCTGTGTTTTTGGGATTCTGCTAAAGGAGTTGTCCTCGGACTGCCTTTACTTACGGTTCATTCGCACAGAGCACTACGTAGATCACTAAATGGCCTTGTATTTTTGATAGTATTGTTTTGGAACAAATTTCTAAATATTTTTTTATTAGCTTGCATTAGTAAAGCTCTTAATTAAGTACATATTTAGATTTGACAAGGCTCTTCATTAGGCCTGTAAAAAATGTATAATTTTTGTTTATATTTTGCATTTATTTTAAATTGGCTTGATTTTAACCATACTTTACGCTGCTACCGAGTGTATGTCATACAATAATTACCCTGATTTTGCATGTTTTTACCGTGATACAGACTAAGCCCTATCTGTTCAGGAAACAATAATTGTTGGATAAACGATGGGGGCATGTTTTTGCTGGGGTTTCAGAAAAATGTATATAACAAGAATTGAAATATGTTCCCTTCTTAGGGCTCTCAGAAAGGTCTGAAACATTTGTAAAATATGCTAAATAAATAAAACAATCGAAAAAACCCATTTTATTCTGCCTTAATCGCTCATAACTTAGGCTATTGACTCTGTATATTAGAAAGGAACTAACGGTTTTATTGTTTTATTTATAGGGGTGCATTTGTGAGATAGTGGTGAATTTGTTTACTTTTCATTTAATTTTAACTAAAATTCTATGTACTTTTTGTACACATGTTACCAAAATAGTTGTTTAAAATTAAATTTCTAATCGAAATGTCACCTTCTATGGTCCAAAAATTTTCTTGACGAAATATATTTAGTCCAGTAACTAGATACCTGAAAGTACTCAAAGCTGTAAATAAATCCGTACAGTTTTCATTTGTGGCGCAATTCTTAGGTCTTCACGGATGCTTTCGATCGAAAAAAAGTTTATCACGATTCCGACGTGGGACCCCGCTGAAAATGGCCCCCCAAAGTCCCAAAAATGAGTTTCCCGCGAATATCTGCCAAAATATGCGAATTAGAGAATTTTTGTTCAGACAAAAAATAAACATCACCTCAAAATCTACAACACCAATATTTTTCGCAAAAACGGCCGTCAAAAAAACATAACATTCCACACTGGATAGATAGCCGGAAACGGCTAAAAAATGCAGATGTGCAAAAAAATGTTTTTATCAAAACGCAAGAAAGATGGTGAAGGAAATTTTCTGGAATCATTGAACACTTGCCAAGATCTTATTATAAAATAAATGTTAATAACAAACCATTTTTTCTAAAAATATCAATAAATTAATAAGATACTCTCAAAATATTGTGAAAAAAAGCTTTGACCGCTTTTTTTAATATTCTAGAAAAATCAGAATAGACCCAAACTCATATGCAATGGTAGGTACAGGTTTTCTCATTCCGATGAACTTTTAATCATTAATAAATGTACATTATTGCCCGAGTAATGGAACAATTCGTCCGCCCGCTTATAAGTGAAGCCATGAAGATAGCGGCATTTTAGCGCTAGAGCGGCAGCTGAAGTGAGAGGACTTTTGGGTCCCCTTATCTCGAAAACTATCGATTTTTGGAAAAAGTTATAAGGACCATTTTTGTAGACTACAAGGCGATCTTCATTTTTTGTCTAAACAAAAATTCTCCAATTCGCATATTTTGGCAGATATTAGCGAAAAACCCATTTTTCGGTCCCTGAAGGGCCATTTTCAGCCCTTTCCCACCTGTTATACAGCTTTGTAACTTCATTTATGGACTAATTCAAAAAAGATATATTTTTTTTATTTATTAAATTCTGCCTTATACACAAACCTGTATATGTATAAACACGAGTATTTATAAATTAAATTTAGTAATAGTTAGAAAAACCAAATGTTCAGTTTTTGTTTTTAACTATTTAGCAAAAAACACTTTCTAACTTGTTTATTCAAATAGTGTTAGATTCTGCTACCGATTTGAAATTCAACGTTTGGACTACACTGGCAATAAATTTAATTCAATATTTTATTTTATTTTTTGGAAACCTAAAATCCATATAAGATGTTCCGTCTTTAACCAGTTCCTTCTTACTTTTTACGGCCCATCATGTGTGCCCAAACAAAATTTTGGGACTTATTGCTGAATACGATCTAGTTCCATTCCATATACCTTTCGCTCCCCCTACTCCATACCAATTGTTGCCGACGATGCTATGGGATGAGCGGTAGTACGATGGGGACTCTATGAAAACAGTCAAAAAGGCCTTATTCGGTAATAAACTGTTCTCATTATTATTGCCTTTCCAACAGCATCAAATCACTAGTTTGCAACTACCCCTGTTGGGGAAAATCGATTCCTAAGTGCTAGTTGCCTCAAATAACGATTCTGTCGCTCTGTAGTTTGTCTTTGGCGTCCAGTACCTCCAACTCGTCGATTTCGGCCTTCTTGGAACCACGCTTGGCAACATCTTATTACTGTAGCTTCGTTTCAATTTAGCCGATTAGCGAGTTCTTTAAAGGAAAATCCCGCTTCACGTAACTGGATTATCCGACCCCTCTTAAACTTAAAAAGTTAAGTAAAATTAGCGCGTCGCGAACTGTAGGCATGATAATGCAATAAAACAAACAGATCCAAAAAAATCCAACACAGAAGAATCACTGTTCATGATGTTTGGATTCTGATATAACAAAAAATCCCTTTTAAAAAAAATACGGCTCGAAATTCCTTCAAAATTTCGGGTATATTTCCATCGTAGCAAATATTTTTTTAAAATTTTTTATCAAAATTTAAAAAATAACACAAAGTTAAAAATAGACTGAAAGTTAGTTTTGTGTATTTTAGAACACCAATCAGGGGATATTAATGAATGGTTTTGTACATGATAATAATATTATTAAAACACATAATATAAACGATGACCGAAAAAACTATTAAAGTAATGAAAATAACTGCATTAAAAAATCAAATTTATCACCCTTCTACTTTTTGAAAATAAAAAATAAATTTGTAATTTTGTATACACGTAAACGATCGCCGAAAAAAATATTAATTTAATAAAAATATAACTGCAAAACAAAACACATCAAACACCACACTTCTTATTTTTGAAGTGAATAATATATTTGTCGGGAAAAGAATAATATGTAGTATACGGGATTACGGCCCTGAAGGCCATCAGTTCCCAAAAAATTAATTCCAAACTTTGTGGGGACTGTATACAGGCCCTGGAAAAAGTCGGCTTGGAAAAAAAACTTACGGTAGCCTGGGTACCAACGACGGGGGCCACCCAAATAACAAAGAGACCGACGCCACCAAAAAAAAGGATCAGCTTGGAAATGATAGGCCCTGAACCATTCTGTGGAACCCCGGGAGGCCTCTTTAAAGCATCTATTAAGAGCTGGGTAGACAGAGAGTTTCAAAGCTGGTGGGAAAAACACCGGGGCAACGACAGGAAAAACGGGGACAAGACCTGCTCGGCCAAGTTTACCTTGGACCTACTAAGCCACAGTCTGGGTTGTAAGGATAACGGTAGGTCAACTTACAGGACATTCCAAAACCCAAAAAAACACCTGGGGAAAAATAGGCCTGGTTGAGGATAGCCTATGTAGGTTCTGCCAGGAGGTTTTAAAAAACAGCCGTACATGTATGGTGCCACTGTGAAGCACTTGTAGGCTTAGGTTTCAGGCTTGGTGAGGGGGAAAACCAAAACCGGCAAGATATATGGAGTGGCCAGTCTCAAGACTCTGAAGTCTAGTTAAGAAGACGGGCCTGGACAAGGTACTCTTAAGAATAATAGGAGAAACCACAATAAATCTGGAAAGGTTGCAGTGTTGGAGGTCATTTTTGCCATCTCCGCTTAAATAATCTAATCTAATCTAATGGGATTACGAAATATATTTTTGTGAAAAAATTAAATTAATCTAAAACTTAATTATAATCTAGGTGTTGGTATTTTTTAGATTAGTTTAAACCTAAAAACGGTGGTATACTAGTCACCGAAACGTCGATGGGGTTTTTAATTGTTAAGGATTTTTTTTTGTTTAGGCGAACAGCAAATTCGTAAGGGTCAACTGATTCTGTTTACGCAGAAAATCTTAACTCTGAGACTAGGACAGAAGCGGCTGACAAGTACCCTGAGAAGAGTTTTTAATAAAAAATGTCGAATATCTTATGGTTGAAAACCTGGCGATAAGCGATTTACGAAAGTGATAAATAAGTTGCAACAGCAAATAATAAAGTCATATCATACGAAATGCAACAACTACAGTTTGACCATTCAAAAAATAATAATAAAAGTACAAAAAAAAGATGTGTATAAATGTGACATGAGATATTTACTTTCAAAAAACCCCAAAAGCCTTTTACGCCTATTACCAAGCGTTTTAATTTAAAAAAACCTAATAAAATTTATAATTTTTTTTTTAAAAACATTTTCATATCTTAAACAAGATACTTTGAATATTTAATGTCTTATAAGAGCATTTATTACTCATAATGGGGAAATTACATTAATATGATTATTAGTTTTAAATTTTTAAAAAAAGTTTTTGGTTTACTTATTTATGAATGACATAAATAATAATTTCCTTTTTTTTTTTAAGGATTGCCTGAGTTTTTAAAATTTAAGGTCGATATTATAAATGAATTTCGATTTTTGAAGTAGAACGTTTGGTTTAACTTCCTTTTTAATTTGGTGCTTTGTGTATTTTTTTAAGAAACACTGTCTACTTCCCAAAAAACAAAAAAAAAAAAAATTAATAGTTTAAAAAAAGTTCGGGGAAAAGGAAAAACGAAAATACAAATTTTTTTGGTATTTTCGACCACAATTCCTTTTTTAAGCAATAAACATATAAAAATAGCAATAAGACCTTATAGTTTTAAAGAAAACACCACTCGTAAAATTATTAGAGTAAAAGGTATAGGTACATTTTCCCCTTTGTTATATGTATATTTCTTTTAAAAAAACGTTTGACAATGCATAGTATGTCGAAAATGATCACGCAAAAACAAAATAAAATCTGTAAAAAAATTTGGGGATTATACAAAAAATTAAATTAAATTAAAATAATACAAGAAGAGATAAACATTATTTTAATTGTTTTAATTATACACAAAATTAAAAAAAAAATTAAGTTAAGAAGATAACCAACTTTTTTTTTTTTTTAACTTATTTTTTTTTTAAACTTCAAAAATGAAATAAACTTTTTTTTTTAAAATAATTAAACTCGCACACAATAACATCATAAAATAGGCAAACAAAACTGTCTTTCCGATGCATTATAAAAAAAAAAAAATAAATTTTATTTTATTAATTTTGTATAATTTAAATAATTTTAAAATCCATATTTTACCTTTAGAAATAAACGTTTATTAAAAACGAATAAAAAACAAATTAATTTTCCAAGTCTTTTCCAACAAAATATCTCATTTTATTTCGCAGTTAAACATATCAAATTTTTTTTAGAAATCTACAGCCCTGAAAAAACTGTCGGAAACAGATATTTATATCTGACGGGTTTAACGTAGGTTCTCGTAAAACTTGTATATATTTTTAAGCTTTTTTGTATTTAAAGTACATGTTTTATTTTAAAAAAAGAAGCAAGAAATGATGCTTTCCTCAACTCTTTTATCAAATTAAGTATTATGGTTGGTTATGAAAAGTCAAATAATAATGATATCCATTTTTTTTAAAGTTTCTCTTTGTAATACAAAAAATTTAAATTTAAAACAACAAAATAAACATATAAAAATAGTTGCCCCCCTTTTTAAAAAAAATTTAAAATTACTAATTTTTTTTTTCAACTTTATAGCTTGTAATGTGACTGCTGTTTTGGGGGCCAATTAAAAAACAATATAATAAGAAATATCAAAAGATGTAAAAGTTAAAATGTAGAAAGAAATTACGAAAAAAAATGTTTAAAATTTATTTTATTCTTACCAATTTTAAAGACACATTTTTTTTTTGGGGCAGTCCACGAAGGCTGAGGCCTAATTACAACTACCTGGGTGTCTTAAGTGTGGAAAAGGAAGTTTGTTCACCCCAGACTTAAATTTTGGGGACTGGGAGGAGGAGGGAAAATTTTTCGGGTAGCAGGTGCCATGGTCTGGACCTCCAGGTATGTAGAAACGAAAGCGGAAAGTTCGGGGCCTCTTCAGTTGAATTTGAAAGAATGCATAAAAGGGGCACCTGTTGCTCTTTGGGGGTCCAGAGGAGGAATTAACTGGTAATTCGTGAGCGAAGCCGTAAAAAAAAAACCTATAAAGGGGGACCCCCCACAGCTCGTGGAGAGCAATTGGGCGAAGTTTTTCGGGGCGTGGGATCATTTATAAGACGAACAGCTCTTTTTGAATGGAATCAAGAATGTAAGATTTGTAGGAGACGCTTCCCCCGGGCATGCGAACAATATTCTAAAAAGGGTCTGTTTTTATTACATACAGAGTATATAGATTGGAAGAAGAGAAATAGTTTCTAGCTCACAAGAAGAATCCAAGTTTTTTAAGATGCCAAGGCTATGGATGTAATGTTTTTTGTGCCAGTTAAGGTTATTCGAAAAAAAAACGCCGACAAGATTAGATGACTTTTGTTCTGTAGAACTTGGCCACTCCTATGTATGTCCTATGATGAGCATTAGCAGACTTTTTCGCGACAGCAATATGATTTTTTTTAAAAGGGAATAAACTGCACAAGATTTTTGGAGCCCAAATTCAAGATAAGTTTAAGATCTTGTGCGAAAGACATCCGCTTGGTTTTCAAATCAGGCTTATTGACTGGCTTGAGAAATTGATATTAGAGTGGAGAGTACTATCGTCAGAAAAAAAATGGTGGGATTGATTGTGGAAGAGAGAATTTTGTTGGTTATAGAAGAAACAGAGTGGGTGCCAGTACTGACCCTGGGCCATCCCAGCATTAATTTGGTAGAAGCTGGAGGAATGACCATCTACACTAACTGATATACGTCGTTTGGGGAAGGAAAATAAAGCTAAAAAAAAAAGCTTAGGGGGTTTTGTTAGTTTGAAACAAAAAAAAGGTATTTCAAACCGTACAACCGTACTTGCCATTTAGACTTCTTTTTTTCCAAATACTTTAAGATTTGGGAATTAATAATTTTTCCCTTATCTTAAAACAACTGAAAAAGAGATATAGGTCTATAGTTTGAAGAGACAGTTTTGAAAATTTTTTTTTTATAGCTTTCCAGCCCAAAAATCCGGGGTGTCGTAAAAATTCGAAAGGGCGAGTTAGTATGGGTGCAACGGGGAGCCTTTTTTTTAAGAGGATTGTTTTTTCCCACCCAGCACAGACGTTGAGATTAAAGAGATTGTGATTTTTAGGGGGTTTTTTTATATTATTTTGTTACTAGAAATCGTTAACATTTTTTTATAATTTCAAATTAACATAGATAAAATTATTTTTTATTATATATAAAACAAGAAAACAAATAAAAATTACTCTATCTCAAGGCGAGTATTTGATAGCAAACTTTAAATAGTTGGTTAATTAACAAAGATAAAACTCTAAGCATAATGTTTAATATCTGGTTAACATTAATGGTTTTTAGATGCAATCATAAGAATCATAACCGCTGGGTGCCCAAAAAAACTTAAATTTTAAAATAAAAATTAACCTAATTTTTTTTTTTTTTTAAAAAAATTTTATTAAAAAAAAAACGTTTAAAATCATCCATTAATACCCCAAATAATGGACGATTTTCTTTATTAAGATATTGCTTTTTTGAAAATTTCGACTTAACATAACTTTGGCATTTAATATTAATATTAACTTTTTTTGGTTGTTGCCTAACCAAAAAAAATTTACGAAAAAAATTTAACTAAGTCAGGCATTAATTGCCGATTAAAACCCTTTATCTTTATCCTTAACACAGTCCCAAAAATTGCCCAAAACCCTGTGTTCACACATCGTCTTTGTTTGGGCCCAGTAGGATTTTTGGGGAAATGCGTAAGTTGCTGGTTATCGGCAACTCTTGTTGCCCCTTGGGGAAGGGACCGAAGCTAGATGAACAAAAGGTTTAACTCAAGGTGTTTAGCATACCGTGCTGATGAGTGAAATACCCTTGCCTTAAACAGGTGTTTTTCCCAAAGGTGCCTCTGAGATACAGGGCGACCCTCAGAGTATCTAGCCCTTTCGCGGTACTTGGGGGGCTGCCGGGGGGGCTATTACTTCCCTAGCTCCAAACAGAAAGAGGAAGAACCGCTTTCATAGGAAAAAAAAGACAAACCTAACCAAACTAACCACAATCAGGTCATAAGTAGACAAAAGGGGGCCCACCGAAACGGGGAACCTTTCGTAAGGGGGCCCTTTTACCCGGGGTGTTTCACGGGGAAGGGCTAATCCTCCCGAACAAACAAGTGCTTGGGGGAAGGGTTCCCGAACCAAGCAAAAGGGGACAGAACCGCCTTTATAGGAAAAAAAAGGGGTTCCCCCGGGTTTAAACGAAACGGATAGGACCGTTTTCATGGGATAAGGCCAGGGATAAAGGGAAATCTGGTTCCTGTAAAAAAGGGCCTGGTAGCTACCCACTCACTAGACCGGGGGAGGAGGGCATGATGGATCTAAACGTTGCTCGTCAATTGGGACAAAATTCCCAAAACATTTGCTCGTGTCCGGTAGCGACAAAGAAAGGAGATGTAAGAACTCTCTCCCAATCTGGTATCGGATTCATTAGAAATCCAATCCTATTGGGAGAAAAAACAAGGGTGAGCCCCAATAGACCGAGCGGCGCAGTGGAGGGCGTAAAATCCCTCACTTTTTTAAACCACCTACCTACCCTAGGTTCGTAAGTCTCGATCATTAATCCCCTTTTTAATACCCTTGTTCGTTTAAATGTTTTACACCTATTTTCCCCGGCACCCTCTATGCTAGGTATACATTATTTTGCAAGTAAATTTACTATCTAAATAGTAAAAAAAAAAAAAAATTTTAAAAAGTTCTTATATAAAAAGATTATTCTTTAATTTTTAGTTCCTTTATTGCGTAAATAAAACCCCAACAGCAAAAATTTGTTCAGACATATTTTCGTGTTAAAATTAAGTTTTTTTTCCAGCAAAGCAGCAAAATTTTGGACTGAAACTTTTCAAAAATTTGATTAATATGTTGGTGGGGTTTTTAATATAAAGTGTTTTGACGAAGCAAGAAAATTTTGATTAGGGGACAGATAAAGTTATAACTTTATTTTTGCTGCATGAGTACAAATTATGCTTTATTAGTTTTTGAGATAAAATATGTCCTGGGGGAAAAGGTCTAATATACCTTTAAGCTGGGTAGACGTGAGAAATTTATAGTGTTGTTAGTAAATTTTTTTTTAAATTTTTTTTGATTTTATTGGGGTTTTTTCTATATGTTTTGGGATTGTTTCAAATTGCTCCCCAAGATATGGGTGTTTTTTTTTTTTTAAAAAGTTTTTCTACAATTTTTTTGGTAAAATTTTTTTTTTAAACCTTTTTTTTTTATAAAAAGGAATGGCGGAGCTATTTTTTGGCAGTGCAAGTTTTATGGTAAAAAATTTTAAATATTTTAAAAAATTAGAACCTTAAAATATTTTAAGGATAACAATTAACTTCAGTATTTTGTTGAAAATCCCTTCGCCTTGATGACTTCCCTACATCTTTTTTTTGGATGGAATCAACAAGATTTTGACACACATCAACTGGAACTTCCGCCATTCATCTTTGAACTTCCCATAGATCATTTTCGTTATGAATTTTATTATTCTTTCCAATTTTCCGCTCTAAGTGCTCCCAAAGATGCTAAATTTGGGGTTGAGGTGGGGGGGTTGGAAGGCCTTTCCCCCGTAAACAACGCTTTTCCCCAAAAAACCAAATTTTTCCCAAAAGAGATGAATGTTTTGGTCATTATCTTGTTGATATCTACACAACAGCGGCATTTCTTCTTCGGCAAAAATAACATAGATTCGTTTTGTCGCGGTACATAAAATGATCCATTTTCCCGTTATTTTTCCCTTTGGGCCTTTTCCCAGACCTGGAAAAACCCCCAGATCATAAACTACCACCATGCTTTACTGTAGGCTTTTATATTTTTATATAAATTTTTTTTTTCCAAAGGTCTTCTAAAAAAAAGATCTTCCATCAGAACCAAATTTTTTTAAATTCTTTCGTCACTCCAAAGCACCGTACCCCAGTTTCGGGGGTCCAATTTAAATATCTTTTTAGCAAATGGGGAATCTGGCTTTTGGTTCTTTTTTGGTAGTAACGGTTTTTTTACAGCAACTTTTCAAACAATCCAACTTCACATGCGTCGTCTCCTTATGTTTGTGTTGAAATTTCCGAATTTTTTCATTATTTTGTGGGGGATTTATGCGGATCAGCTATCGAAATTCTTTTAATATCCTTTTCAACGTAGGAGGTAGTTTTTCAGAACGACCTGACTTTGGCAGTTTTTAACGTTTCCCAGTAACCAAAACTTCTTTTTAATTTTCGAAATGACACCCCTTAACCTGAATTTTTGCTATAGTGCACTGCTTTACACCCCCTTTTTTTTTAAATCGACAACTTTTAACCCCCAAAAAATTTTTTTTGCCCATTCTTAATACGATGCTGGGGTTTAGCAGTGATAAAACAAAACTAATCCAATGTATTTATTTAAAAATGTTATATGGAAAAACTTTCCATACATTTTCCATGACTTTTTTTTTTTTTTTATATATATATATATATATATATATATATATATATATATATATATATATATATATATATATTAAAATATATATATATAAAAAAAAAAAAAAATTTTTTTTTTTTTTTTGGGGTTTTTGGTTCAACAAAAATAAAATATTTTGTTTCATGTTTAAAATCCCCAAAAAATGATTTTGGAAATGTAATAAAATAATTAAAAAATTGTTTTTTGTATTTAATATAAGAAATTCCTTTTAAAAAAAACATTTAAAACAGTTCTAAACTCT